>KB696803.1:0-11185 GCA_000349165.1 Anopheles christyi | reverse complement strand
CGATCAAATATGATAAATTTCATGAACAATGATGATTATCAATTCAGTTCGTTAATTATTGGTTTTTCTCTAAAGAACGTGATGATATATAAATATAATACATTAAATATAATACAATTATCACTTCACCCAACGAAAAAATTATACATTTTTATAATTATTCAAATGTTCAAATGTCATTCTATAATACGCCCGCAATCCATGGCGAACTATTGAGTGTACACTGGACACTGAAAATGTTTCTAATGTGATTTGTTGCCCATCTTTATTTGCTTTGGGCTTGTCAATATTTTATTTTTCAATATGGCGTTTTCTGTCATTCAATGAACCAACCTTACCGCATCTTTTTTTTCGTCCTCATTTGAACTTCTTTGGTAGCATTAAAAAAAACAAAACTCTGTGCAGCTGCTGCCTGAGAAAAAAGTGCGTGTAACAGAAGTAATTCCTATTGGATCATGCAGTTCGTGTAGATTAGTTACTCTCCAACAGCTTGGTAAATTAAAAGTTTACTTGGCATACAGCCTAGTGCCATGGAAAGTGTGGTTTTGCGACATGTGGGAGGTTTTCTTTTTACACCGTAGCAGCAATGCAGAATTGCATTGGCCTTTGTGTGGCTTTGAACGTCTGGAAAAAAAATGTTGCAATGGTACCGTTGTTGTGAGGGTGTGTAGAAAAGAGTGTATGGTGCCTCTTTTGTTGAGCGGATAGATTGGAGTGTTTCATAAAATGTTTCTGTATTTAAGTTTTCGCATACCTTTTCCGTTTGCCAGTTCGAAATTATTGTGCAAATGTAGTAGAAATCTGTTAACTGTACTATTCCTCTTTCCCGGTGTCTCAGTCCGCATTCCTTATCGCTTTTCTGAAAGAAGTCCGGAGGGTGTTGCGACGAATCGCAGTGCGGCGATTCTTGTGCTGTCTGCTGTTTCCTTTCTATATACCCTTCTGCCATCACTGCCGGTCCAGTGTTGGTAGTTCGTCGGCCTCCGTTTTCATTCTCCATTTCACCGCCACGAGCACGCGCGACGGCAATCTCGCTGGCGACAGTGTGTGTGAGCGAGAGAGCGTAGTGATGTGAACAGCGCACTAGCCATAATACTAAAAACAACAGCGGCAGTGCGATAGTGCCAGCGACATCAACTCGAAAAGGGTGCGAAGTGCGACAAAACGATACCGCAGCGGCGTTTTCCGTGAAGCGCAGCAAGAGAGAAATGTAGAGAAAATGTATTTGCCGTGACGAGGTTGTATGTTGTACGAGTGCTCGGTTTGTGTGTTCAGTGTAAGATGACAATTTCTGTAAAACGCATCAAATGTGCAAAGAAGGTATTCATCATCGTCTGATCAGCAACGTGATCTAGTAAATGATTAGGGTACCCTGTATTCATCGTGAAAATCTTCTCATCTATTGCAAAGGCCTGGGCAAGCGGAATATCTGATGGAAAAACTGTTTGCTTTATTGGGAGGCTACCCTGCTGCTTTGTGGGTCCGGTGTGTTTATGTATGCGTGTGAGTAAAAAATGCAATAGTGAGCTGTCGACGACGGTAATATTAGCTATTTTCGGCCATTCTAGTTTGATACGCGTAAAAGTATTTGTGTAGCGTGTGTCTGATGAAAGTGCGAGTGTGCGAGCGTGCGTGCGCTAACTATCCCATGCTTTGCGTGTTTTCACGCCCTCCAATAACACGCCGGTAGGCCATGTGTTGTCTCCAAAGCAACCTTGTTCTCTATGTAATCAGTGCCGTGAAGATGTGACTCGCGGCGTTAGATAATTTGTAAAAATATTCACATCGATTTTTAATCGTTTTGTTCCTGCTGCGTTTTATTCTAACAATAAACCTACAGGAAACAGAATATATGGACAACAGGGTTGATTTAGCAGCAAAACAGAGTAGCAGCCACAGTCGCCGTGCATTAACCAAGTTATATCTATTGTATTGTATGTATTGTATCACAGCTGGTACGTGTTAACTTGATGTGCAAAAATATTCAATTAAACGCTTAAAGCGTACAGAAACGTTGCAACGAGTTACATTCGATTACAGGCTGGATAAGACATTCAGCAGCACAAAATGTCAACATCATCAGAAAGGTATGTATCTCTTCGACGGCTTTAGGTGGATAGCTTCACGCCTTCTTCTCCTTCTTCTTGCTATTCTTTCGGGCTCATCGTTCACACCAATACCAAAAAAAAACCGTTACCGACATGCGTTCTGCGTGCGCCGCACGGAAAGTTGTTTGTGGCGTTGTGCCTGTAGTGGCTTCCTGAGTTGTTGTTGATCATTTGTTGGCTGTCCTTATTTAAAGGGCGAGTCGAAGCGAGCAGCACAGCTGCTATATTGCGTGCAAATGTGTGTCTCGTTTTAAGTTTCTTCCCGGTGTAGTGCTTGTGTTCGGCAAGGGATTGTCAAAATCAATACACAACATGCTTGTGTTTACGTCGAAGCAGCCAAAGAACGGAACAAGCCTTTCCTTTTCTTGGCAGTCATGCATGTTTTTGTTGCTTTCTATTGTGTTTGAAAAACCTTCGATGCAATCGATCAGCAAATGGTGTAAACGGAAGCCAAGAAAACAAGCAACACGCGGAGCTGGAGTTCTTGTATGTAATTTAAATTTTTTTAGTTTACGTTGCAGTTAAGTTTTGTTACATGTTTTTTTTTTTTTTGTATAAGCTGCTGGTCTTCAAAGTGGTATTCTGAAATTTCCTTTTTTTTCGCGTTTGTTTCTAAACCCTAGGGCGTGACCAACGAAAAATGTTTCCTGCAATGTCCCAAATAGTTATATGTTTATTTTCACAATCTTTTTGTCTTTAAATTAATTACATTTTCATGTATGTTTCATTCAATCATTCAACAGGGTAGAATGGGTGGAAATTATCGAGCCCCGAACCAAGGAGCATATGTATGCAAATTTAACGACAGGCGAGTGCGTGTGGGATCCTCCTGAGGTAAGTGATATTGAACATTTGTGTTTGTACCGGGAGAAAACATAACTCAGCTATTACCGATAAACTTTACTGTTGCATGCGTAAGCATGCTGTAAGAAACCATTGATCACCGGGATACTAGAGGTGATGGTTAATCTATTGTTAAAATAAGGTATAAATATGGAAAACACTAGTTACCCAAGCGCACATAAGAAATAATGGCCAAACTAACTAACTAAGGAGTTAGTCCTACATGGTGCATGAATATCCATTATTTCACAGCTTTAAAGATAAATATGTTTGTTATAATTCGTGTAAATGTACATGTTGCATTATGAAATTCGATGTGTAAAATGATTTGTTGATATTTTTGTGTATAAATGATTTTCCCTGCTTAGATTTGTAAATTATTTGTTTCAATAGTGGGTCTTGAAAGCTACTGCAATATGGATAATGTGATTTCATAGTGCTACGTTTCTACTTTCGAAATAAGAACATCATCAAATGCAGCAGAGGAAAACATAAAGATAGTGCAACTGTAACGTGAAAGAGAGAGAGAAAGTTGTTTACGTTGACCAGTGTAACATCATTGTAACTTTTCACTTTGGCTGTAACTTTCTGACCGTTACATCCAACGATCAATGATCACGTAAAACATACGTAAAGCGTTTATAAATGTTCGCCTTTTTTATTTTTTGTAGGATCAGCTATTGACAACGTTTTACTTGTAGTATTTCACTTGTAGTCTGAAGATTGAAACGGTTACATCTTCATATGATAAACCAAGGGTTTCAGATAGGGGAATGAATGGCAGATCATTTGATAATAACTTTATTGTTGTGCGCTATCGAAACTAGTAGTTTGTGTAAAAAAAAATCCTCTTATTTGACGCAACAACCGTTGTCGGTCATGGCAGGGCATAAGCCATAGCTTGGCTATCAGTGACTGATTAGTTTAACCCTAGCTGGATAGTCGGTTAAACAATTTAACTGTAACAAAATAGAAGAAATAGTTTTTGTTTGCGAAACGACGTCGAAACGAAACGGGTCGAAACGACGTGACGTACGACATTTGACGTACAGCTACTGTATTGTAACTGTTTATTATGAGAGTAACTGCAAATTATAAACATTGCCATTAAAGGGGCTTCTTTCGACACAAGTTGCTTTTTGCAGAGTTTCAATTTTGTTTGTTGTTTCTTTGTTTAATGTCTCGTCTGTCTTAGTGTTGGTTTAGACTACGGGTAGAGGTTAAAGAAGGCAATGCTTGTTTTATGATGAAAGTTTTGTTTTCTTATCAACATACTAATTCAAGGTGACTATGTACACTATGTAATTCTATTCTCATCCGGACTGACTCTCCGTAGCCTGAAGGACTGACTATCCACGTACGTGGAAAAAATAATTCTAGTGAGCCAAATACAAGAAGATAGACTACAGATGCGTTGATAACTCTATTTTAATCGCCATAATGGTTGAAGATTTCTTGGGAAATCGACACAGGTATGGAGAAATGATTGCTGAAAACTTTCTATGAAACCTTGTTCTCCCTGCCTGTGTCAAACGAAGATTTGTCAATGTACATTGGTAGTATTTTTGTATTTTAAAGACTTTGGTGTACATAACTTTGGGTTGGCCATAACACTTATTTCACAGCTCGACCCTGAGTCGGGTGCGAATCTATCGGTTTTTTTGGGAGCAGCGAGTTCGCTAAGTCGAAAGTCGCCTATGGTTTCATGCACCTACCAGAATATGCATCTATTACTAAACCTACTTGTACCTTCCGCTAAGCGTCGCTTACGGATCGCTCCGACCCGGTCTGTGCGGATCAAACCGCATATCACAAGTACATAGATAAACCATTCATTATACCAAAGATGACTAAAATCCTTACGATTACGTAAACATATGTTTACGTTTAAAATCTATAACATTCTATAAAGTTGATCCTGTTTCTAAGTTCGCAAAACTGCTCGCAATTGGCAAATAAGTTTTTATCGCTCACAACAAAGCGCTAATTAGGAGGAATATGAACTAACACCAAACTGGAAAGTAAAATAATAATGCATACCATATACAAACATGGCAGATATGATATGACCGGAAATGGCGTATTAAATGGCTGAAACAAATTAAAAAACCTTTATGATGAGGCAACGGGGATTACAATTCTACAATTTGCAATAACAACATTTGCATCAGCTTAGTATCATCGTCTGTCAACAACAAACTAGTTTGTAGTTCTTTAGTGTATTTTAGTTTGTATCCATTAGTTTATCCAAAATCATTATTCTTCCGGTGTTTTTTTGGCAAACTGGATCGAGTGGATAGTCTCGATAGGATTTCGTGCATCTTCATCGTGAGATTCGGCACATAATTGTATGCATCAATGGGGTACTGCTTTTTTGGTACCGATAATCGTTTTTCTCCTACTCGTTTTGTCGGTCAACAATCAACAACCACTTCTCCATTAGTTGAGGCTCCGTACACCAGCAATAAAAACACATAGCTTTTTCCAGATGTTGATGTAAACATTCAACCAAAATAAACCAAATTGTGCACGAGCTCGCTTTCGCCAGTGTGCGCCATTGACATGCTTCCTCCCCGAAACCCGTTGCAACGGAAGTTGTTTGGTGTGCGTATGTGTTGTAGACCGATTGATCCACAATGTAGAGGAATGCTAGCGCTTTTTTAACATCTTGCCGAATAAGGTACCGAAAAATCGGAACAAGCACTGCTGCTTGCAAAACTGTGTCTTTAGATAAAAAAAAATCATAGTCTTGCGCACATCTTGTTTGACCATCCCACTGAAAGCAAATGGCTTTGAGATGAAGCGTCCGATTTCCATTCTTTTGGAAGGCAAAGAAAGCAGCCTTAATTGAATGTTATTATTAGCGCGTCGGTAATTGTGCTTGCTACACGTGATTGTTTTGACCTCAAATTCTTTTAAAAATCGCGGTTGATCATTGGTTAATGTTGTGTCATCCTTTGGTTCAAGCACAGTTTTTGTTTTTGTGCAAATTTAACTATTACAGCAACAACCGTTCAGCTTGAAAGATTTAGTTTGAAGAAGTGTATAACAAGGGTTATTAATTGTTTCTCTAAAACAATAGTGTTTTGCTGCTTTTTAAAAGAATTTCTATTGAAACTGTATTCTTCGCAGAACATCAACAATGTTTTAAACTATTCCAAAAATGTTCTCGAAAGATTTTCTTATGTTATCTCTGTCAGTAAAACTTTATGTGAATGTGATGAATATGGATTTGAGCTCCCCATATGTTTTAGAGTAATTTTAGTTTTCGAATGTTTTGTTTTACAGTACGTCAAAATAGCGTTTTCAATCAATAACACTCAGTCTCTATTTACGGGATTATTAATTCACTCATTCGAATCCATACAATCAAATGCTAATATCAGAAATCATATAACATATTACAACCAAGCTCCTTTTCATATACATTCTTCTAGTAGTATCAATTTTATCGTGAAATAATACTATATACTATATATAAATATATAATTGAGAGTTTTCGCAAAAACAGCTGATGCCAATGCTAATGGTAAAACCGAACGAATGAACCTTACGCATGCATGATTGCTCTATCATTGCCACTTATAATTGAAGCAAATTCATCATCTACTCCATTCTCTTTTTTGTAAGAAAAAATTACATACGTTTCGTAGCTTGTGATGTGATCAGCCATGTGCGATGTATGCATATGCTTAATTTGACGGGCGTATGTCTATTACGTTACTAAGCTCGAGCCTGGACAGAATGGTTTCAATTTAGCTGCTATTCGATTTGTTCTTCGCTTTCCAGTCGTATTGGGTTACGAGCTTTGTCATCTGCCTTGGAAAACAACCGGTTACGACTGAGCATAAAAATTGTTTCATCAAAAACTGTATTGATGAGGAAGAGCTCGTTGGGCCGAACATGGTAAATGAAATCTCCATCATGTATAGTAACTTTCCTGGGCGACTTCTAACCATGACAGAATATGGATAGTTGTGGCTCTTAGTTTTTGGAGTTGTGTGCTACGGTTAGACGACAAGCGTACATTGAAACGAACGGAAGGTAACAATCCGGTAGGGCCGGATATTAATATATCCATGCTCTTGGCTGCTTCGGCAGGAGAACCACCGACACAGAAATAAAAACTGGTAGAAAGGGAGCGTTAAATACGAAGCATCTGCAACGCAATGGTTTCAGCACTAAACCTCTAAGACGTAAGCGTGATCTTTGCACATCGTGGAAAAAATGTTGCAAAATGTGTTAACGGGTTTTCTTGACATCGCAACGGGCTAACGTAGAGATGTTTCGAAAGTGAAAGCAAGACTTTCAATGGTTTTATCTGGATAAATATTTACAATATACAACACGGTTACCAGTTATGCACAATTATTTATCGATATCCTTAACAAATTAGAGTTGTAAAATCAATGTTTGTATTTTGTAAAGTTATAGTTACGTTATAGTTTTTATTTGGTACAAATTTACTTTAAATGAAAAAATTCGCTAGTTACATCATAAGGCGAATATTTATTTCGAGATATTGGCATCTATATGATGCTTGGTGTGCATGTATTATTAAAGACAAACATGTTCTATGTTTAATGTTCTAAGCCGTTCAAAGGAGATCGATCGATTGATTTCTTCTGCATTCAACATTAGCCTTATTTGCGCGCTGCGCAAAGTTAGCGGTGTAATAGGCTGCTTTCAACCTGGGCCTTGTAATGTATGTGACCGTTAAAATAAAAGAAGTGGAACCCGTTAGCAATCGCTCGATCGACCGACCGACCGACCAAACCAACCAATGGTTGGCCTCCACAGGGCATCATTCGCCCCTGTGGTACACGAGCACTGCCGCTATGGTAGGTTGGTTTTGTTTTTCATTACAAGCGCTTTGTTTTACGTCGACAAGGGAAAAGTTGGTCAGCTAGTCATGATATCCATACTTATGAACCTTCGAATGGCCCTTATAATCGTGGAAAGTAGTATTACGTGTGCTCTGTAAACAGTAAAGCTCTGCATTAGACGAAAGAAGATGTGCGAGTTTACTGGTCTATCAGAAGCGAATAATTAGGGACAGTTATTTTGGTTGCTTGATATATTTCGTTGGTTAATAATACATATTTGGGGAAGGTAACGTTTGGTAAAACTGCTAATATTATAGACCATATTTCAAGCTTATATTAAATCACTACATACATAATGGTAACAAGAGCCCCGTAAAATATGGATTATTTTCAGAATCTGATTAAAGAGTCGCCTATCTGTGTAGTGTGACGATAGTTTAATTCTACACTTTTGTACATTCGAACAAGTGCCGTCCTTTCTGAATTCTGATAAGAACATATAATGTTTTCATTGCACTATCTCTGTACCATAGAGCATGCGATTGAGAGATCACAATGAAAAGCATTCACAGCCACGCAAGTCGATAGAAAAGCAAATAATTCCTTTTAATTATTATCACTGTAGATTATAACCTATTTATGAAATTTAAAAAAAAAGTGAGAGAAAAGGCGTGCGGATTCGATGGAAATAATTGTACTGCTTCGTGAAATCCAACCATATGCAACATTCTAACTTTATTTTATATTTTTCTCGAAAGTATTGAAAATTGAAATTGTTCCTTAGATTAGCCAACTTCCGTTCATTTCGATAGCATAAACAAAAGTCAACCATAAGGCGCATACAAACTGTGGTGCGATTATTCGGCGGATATTTCTATTGACTGTCGTTGCACCGGACATCATCAACCCAACGGCGGAAGTAATGAATTATTTTGCTTTGGCACACTGGGTAGGTTAAGACTAGCTTCTCGTGGATCCTCTTCCGTGACCATAGGATTGAGACTTGGCGCTTGGCTTTGCTTTGCGATCGTCCTTTATAAATATTAATGTAGCGGAGCGGGCATTGACAAGCCCAGAGGAATTGCGGCTACGCTTGGATTAACGTCGGCGAGATAATGCAATGGCTTGGCTTTCTCGGTCGAACTATACCGCTCCGGACTGGGCAGTTTGTGCGAGTCTTGTTTTGTGCATCCTTATACTTGATTCGCGTTTCAAAATCATTTCCTGTGCAGTTTTTTTTTTATAATCCAATCCGCTGATCGATGATTAACATACATCAAATTGCGATGGGACTAAGACAACAGCTCATAGTTTGTGTACTTTGATGTAGCTTTTACAGATTTATTATAATGCAAAATAGATCACTTCGTTTAAACTTTACTACACATGGCGACCTATTGTGTATGGTGCGCATTTGATTTTTTTGAATAAGGATTTGTTTCAAAAGTGCAACAAACGTGCAAAACTAAAAGATGATTGGATTTAGTTGTGGCCACATCTGCGTTCTGATTTTGATACCGATTGATCGTCGGTTTGGTCTCCGCCTGAGTAGCTCGCAGTAGAAGAGCACAAATAACATACGTGGTTTAGACGGAGGCAAAGAAATAAAAAACACAATAAAACATGTGCAGCATCAAAATGCGGGCACATAAGTACCAATACAAATAAATGCTTTCTTTTGCGAGATTCTCCGTGATTCTCGAGACGAGAGACATTGAAGAAGAGTCGAAAGCACGCATTGTTTGTCATATTATGTGGTTTGGTAAACGGCATACGTTTTTCGAAGCCCTCACGCTGACACCTTTTAGAGCCGAAATTTTGTGGCACGCCTGTCCAATCATGGTCGGGTGTAGATCGGTTGTTTTCAAACCCTGAAGATCATTAGGGTGGCATTCAATAAGCATCCCGTGTTTAGTTTGTGCCATCGCCCACAGTGGCATTTGAACCGGCAGCTGTTTGTTACACTGCCGGTGAATTGAATGTATTTGATGAGTACGAGCAATGCACCGCTCATATATCGTTGTAAAGCTTATTTAAGAAAAATATCCTCGCGTTTTAAAATATTGGATTTTGTTTGAAAGCAAACGATGTCGAGACATTAATAATCAGTCTTGATCGTTTGTATTCTTGTTTTTTCTTTAATGTTTCCATGTGGGTTTGAACAGCAAACCCGTCCTCAGATTCTCCTATCTGCTTCATTGTGTACTAAATGCAATTATTTGTAGGAACTTGGGGACATATGGATATGGAAAAAAAGTTATTAGAAAAAATTGAGATAAATTGTTTAATTCGAATCTAACATGACGTCTGACGCTAGCGTATCCTTTCAATCTAGCAGCCAAGCAACAAGCATTCTATATTTAAATATGAATACAAAATGCAAGTGGAGACGAATCAAGTCCAGAGGGCAAAATCGCATTAATATAAGCACTAACAGACCACATACACTGTAATTTGAATGAAATTGATCATGAAGTAAAATAATATCTAAGCAATCCAGGATATTATTCCAGGATCTAAGCAGGAATACAAAAGCATTTTCTCATTCGAATTTATTCATTGCACTCGCTGTTAGTTTAGCAGTTATGTTTTGAATAATTTAACTGACGTTTTATATACTGTGGAAATAGATAAAAGTCCAGTGATCATAAGACTGAAGTTACTGCCCGCTTTGCCATTAGCTATTACCCGCTATATAACGTAAATGTTAGTTCGTTATTCATGGTTATACAATGTTTTAAAAGACATGAATCATTTCGTATTCTTCAGGAAAACGTAAGAAAAATATTATATGTCTTGAAATGATAGCTTCAATGTTTCCAAAATCACGTATACAAGCTGCCACAATGCGTATTGTGTAAAATTTTGATTTTTTTCTTCGAAATATATGATTGCTTCTCTCTTGCTGTGCTTCTCTCTTTTATTTATAATTATTAAATTTCTTCGACAATCATTGTATATACAAACTGTTATTGCAGCGTAACTGTAACTGAATTACCTCATAAGTCCCTTATAATAGTGATCGTCTCATCATCATCTCACATGCAACACATATGACTTGTGACTGATTAGGTTGATGCTGTAAGATTGGTCATATAACAATCAACAGAAATAGGAAAACTATGGTGTGACCATTTTTCTAAAATGATGTGGTAATGAAAAGCGATTGGTTTTATGGCCGTTCATGTGTTAATTAATTAAGTAAAATAATTGTGAGAGTGAAGGTCCAAAAAATATTATTACTTTACGAATACAACAGTGCAACAAGAATGCAATTGTGAGGTGCAATGCATGTATCTTCTTGCTTGGCGTAAACGACCTACGAGGTCATGCCGGCCTTATACAGGCTTTCTAGACTTATTTTTACCACGTAGCCGGATAGTCAGGCCTTGCTACGGGGGGACAGTC
>KB696802.1:0-11181 GCA_000349165.1 Anopheles christyi | reverse complement strand
TGCTGCTGCTGCTGCTGGGTATTTACCAACACATCACCGCAGACGCAGATGCGACGTGGGATGATTATGATTTTAAATTCAAATGGATTACAACTTTCAGGTTCCTTCCATGCGTCAAAGTTAAGCAAAATCAAGTGATTCTCTTATATCATGTATCCCTTTTTACAACTAGTTCGGAAATAGTGAGTTACGGGATGCAATCCTACTGCAACAATCGCATTACTTCTACTACTACTACTACTACTACTACTACAACAACTACTACTAGTTTTATCAACTGTGTATCAATACGCATTCATTCTCCTGTTATTGAAATTGTTTAAACAAAATATCCAAAGGTGCCCAGTGCGAGTAACCGAAAGGTAGATTTTTGCTCCAAAACTTAAAAAAAACAGTTTTGTAGGATTCAAAAAAGATAGTTTGTTGATAGAAAAAAGAACCATGGCGTGGTACGACCAAACATGTGAGTGAGTGAGTAGTGAGTGAGACGGAAATGGCAAACTATTTTTGCAAACAGTTTAACGTTTAAAGAGATTTATTTACATTACAATTGAATGTAATAAGTGTGCAATTAGCCTATAGTTCTCTCGTGTAGCATTTCTCTTCCTTCTTTACTTCCGCTATTTATGTTTTGTATTGTGTTTACGATAGGTTCGGTAGCGAGAGAAAATAGGAGAAACAGATTCCATGATTTTGAGTCTAGCCAGTTCGTTTTTGTGTATTATTTATGAAAAGAAGTATTTTTACGAGTGTATTGCGCTTTACGCTTTGTTTTTACAACATCATGTCGCAAAGATTATACGATAATAATGTGCTTCTGCTTCCGTTGTTATACCATATCGTGCTTTGTTACTTTGTGAATTGCAAGTGGAAGTGGTTTAAAGGGAAAAGGTTAGCATTAGGAACGGTGTGTGTATGAGCAATGGTGACGACTGTTAGCGTTTGCGAGCGAAACAACACAAAACAAAAAATAGCTCAGTGTGTGTGCGTGTGTGTGTGTTTTTTTTACCGTTGTTCAGGGGTTCAAAAGGTACTAAATATCATCATATACCAAAGTTCATGCTCATTGCTGAGATTTCTATTGCATTCAACATGTATTCCGATGTGATATCACTTATTGTTTTCAATTATTTATTTCTTATTCATTTTTAAATGAAACAACAATAAGGAGTATTGCTTTTTGAAACAGAAACGTAAAAACAATTTTATTTATCCAATCCATTTTTCTGCACGGTCAAATACCTCTTCTTCTAAGGCAGATAAATTTGCACAAATTAATAAATAAATTCAAAAAAAAATAAAATAAAAAATTGTAACTGATCGCTAATGATCATGATCGAAATGATGAAGCAAATGTACTTTGTATCACTAAGCAATATAATAGTAAATATACAATATACAAATAAATAAGTTACACTCTGTTTTCCTCCCTTCCCGATGAGGTCCAGAACCGCGGAAATACGCTCCTGCCTGCGAGGATGTACAAACCGACAGTTTTGATTTTTTTTTATCATCCTGCCCCCTTTCTTTCGTAAACCCTTCCTAAACAACTATAGATTAAAGCAACACCGCGCGCACTCTGCTGGGTGTGGGACTCGCGCAAAATCCGGTTTTTCTTAGGGATGTGTGTATAACAGTGGTGGTTTTGCGGTTAAAAAAGTCATATAAAAAAAGATCCCCCGGTTGCGCGGCCCAACCACAGCGGGTCAAAAACTCCAAACATCACCTACCGGCAAAATGTGTTTGTGTATAAACGTACGATTTGTATATAAAGAACATGTTTTTTGTTAACTCGTTGCTTTTATCCATCCATATTTTTTGGGGGTTTTAAAGTGACTAGACCCTTTTTTTGTATTTTTTTTTCTCTCTCTCTTGTTTTCTTTAAATCGTTTGATCTTCGTTTATATTAAGTACTCTTTTCCAGTGCGAGCGGATATTAAATGGATAAGCAAAACGAAAGCTGCTCGACAGCGAAAGCTACTCTAAATAACGAAGAAAAAATCATAAGAAAACGCCCATTACGCTTTTCAGTGTTCGTTAAGCGGGAAAATAAAACTTAACACCAGACTTGAGAGGGGCGACATGATATTGAAAAAGAACGTCTTCAAAATTCGCTATTTACACTATTTTAATGAAATAGCAACGAAAAAGCTAATAAGCACCGGCAGACCGGTGGTACGCAACGAAAGGACAAGCAAACTAACTAACGCTGAAAACAGAACATCGAAACACGCGCTGAAGAAGGGTGTGAAAAAGCAAGTGCTAGAGAGTGCTTAGAACGTGGTCAGCAGCTCCTCCTGGATGCTGTTGGAACGCAGCAGCTGACGCGGGGATTGTCCACCAAAGTTGGAGATGGTCTCCGACTTGGTGGCTTCGTTCGTTTTCATCGTATGATATTCTTCGGAAATTTGCTGCAATGAAACAGTGCAATTAATAACGATCAGTACAGCGCAATACCTCTAGCCGTCGCCCGTGTACCTTCAAACGGTTGCCATGGAAGATTGCCCGCTCGCGCTTCTTCGTCATGAAGTCGGTGTGTACCAACCAGCGGTGATCGAAGCACTCCTCGACCGTTGGACGTTTGCTGGAAGCAAAGAATAGAGGTTAGAGTTAGCTGCGACATGGCAAGGGTTTGGACATTGGACACTTACTTTGGTGCACGCTTGAAGATCAGCATCAGGAAGCGCGTTGCTTCGGCGGTAACCTCCTTGAACAGGTTCTCGAACCGATAGCGCACGAAGCTAATGTTGGCACGCGTTTCCGCCTCATCCTGTCCGCGGAACGGACTGGTGGCAGAGAGGAACAGATACGTCAGACAGCCGACCGCCCAGATGTCGGTCTGTGGCAGCGCTGGCTCATCGTTCAGGACCTCCGGTGCTGTGTAAGGTAAGTGGTATATTGAATATATTTGCCTTCATCCAAAAAACAGTTGCAGCATACTTACGCATAAAGTCCAGCCAGCCCGCACGGGTAACGTTCGTGCCGAGCTTCGACACGTACTGTGCCGAACCGAAATCAACCAGCTTAACGTTGACCTGACGCACCGACGCCATTACGATGTTGTCCGGCTGCAGATCCAGATGGCAGACGCCACGCCAGTGCAGGTACTGCAAACCATCCAGCACCTGATTTACGATCGTAGCGACAATCTGCTCACTGTACTCCGAGCGGCTGCTCAGATACGTTAGCACATCGGCACCCTGCAGCTTTTCCATTACTAGCGCCGCAATGGAGGTGTTCTTCGGGCGGAAAGCAGCCAGCAGCGAGGCAATACGCTCGTGGCGCAACGTACGCAGCACATCGAACTCACGCTCCACCGCTTCGGCAGCACGCTCATCGCCGAGCTCGAAGATCTTCGCCACCACAATCTTGTCGGTGGCCTTCTCCAGACCCTTGACCACGATCGAGAACCGACCGCGTGCCATCTCCGACATGAACGTGTACTTCTCGTTGTAGTTACCCTCGATGCTCCACTTGAGCGGTGTCTTCTCGTAGCTGTAATCCAACCGGCTCGTACGCTCCTCCGGTCCGACCTGCTGGCCCGATTCCGTCAGCTGCTGCAGATGCTTCATGGCGCGCGTGATCTGAATCTTGGGCGCACCCGGATCCAGCGTCGTGATCGTCTTGGTCGGCAGACCACGATCACTCCAGCCGATGCGATTGTACGCCGCCAGCCGGAACTGGTAGCCCACGTTCGGGCGCAGATCGTGCACCAGGAAGAACTCGTGATCGATGTTGCTCGCCACATCGACCCAATCGACCTTGCCGTGTTCCTTCTGCTCCAGGCTGTAGCAGATGACCTGCGAGTTACCGTCGCTGCGTGGTTGCTTCCAGCGGAGCAGCACTTCCGTATCGCTCACTGCCACCGCATCCGGTGCATCGGGTGCGTCCGGAATGACGGCGATCACCACACGGCAACGGGCAACTGTCTTGGCGACACGGTTGCTTGCAACCGCCTTGTACACGCCGACATCGTTGTGCGTTGCCGGATGGAACTGGATCACCGAACGGCCGTCCACATCGTCCAGCACCTTGATGCGGTTTGTGTCGGTGATGACCATATCGTTGCGGAACCAGGTAACCGACGGTTTCGGATCACCGACAGCGTAACAGATGATTTGGTTCGGTTCACCTTCGCGGATAGCGATCGTCTGTGGCTTCTCGCGGAAGAATGGCGGTTGTCCTTCGCGCTTGCACTCGATCAGTGCTTCAGCTTCGGCATACGAGCCAAGGCGCGTGCCGACTTCATTGCGGAGACGGCGTGTCACGGTAACGCTGCTATCGTCCGTACCGTAACGCGTAATACGGCTGCGACGCTCATCATCAATCTCCTCGTCCATGACGTCCGTAAAACGACGACGCTCACGAATGATTGGAAGCTGCAGGTGAGGAAGAAAATAAAACATGGTTTATCAATATGCACACTTCAGTCGCCCACTCCCCTTCGTACTTACACTTCCATCGTAGTTCGAATCGGACACCAAGCTGGGCGATCGGTGCTTCGCGATCTTCATGTACTCGCGCAAACGGCACGGGAAAGTAGTGTCACGCAACTGCAGCAGATACGTATCCGGTCCATACTGGTAGTGGCTTTCCGACTTGAACGAAGCCGTCTCATAGTCCGGATGGTTGTCTTTCGACACGTACTCTTCCCACTTCTTGCGCTTGTGCGGGATATCGTCAACCTGCATCGGCGGTGGCGTTCCTTCGGGCGTGAAGATAATGCCCGGTGGGTACACCATACGGGACGGATGGTCGAAGCAGCTCATCAACGGGCGTCGACGGTACCAGGTGCGGCAGGATGCGTTCGTGTACCAATCGCGATAGTGGTAGTAGTAGCTGCGCAGCCGATCCGTACCAATCTGATACTCCTCGAACGTGCGACGATAGATCACATCGAACCAGGAGTGGTTCAGTGCATCGCGAATCGTCATACGGTGCTTCTCCTCGTACACCAAAAGGCGAGTGATAAAGTCACGCGCCTCAGCCGAAATGTTGTCCCACACCGAGCCGATGAACGTCCACTTGCCCTCCTTAACGCGCGTTAGCGTTTCACGATCGTTGCGACCCAGGAACGGACTAACGCCACCGAGCAGAATGTACGTAATGATACCGACGCACCACATATCCTGACCGAGGCCAACACCGCAGCGATTGATTGCCTCCGGCGCAACAAACTCCGGCATACCGTAGTCAAGCGTGTACAGCTTGTCGTCCTCGATGCGCCTTGCTAGACCAAAGTCACAGATCTTCAGGTTGTCGCTACCAGGGTGCGCAATCAATAGATCCTTAATAGTGAGACCCATGTGACCGATGCCACGCGTGTGCATATGCTCCAGACCGAGCAGCACCTGATAGACGTAGATCGCAATCTGCCGCTCGGTGTAGTAATCGTACTTGAGCAGATTATCACGCACCAGCTCACCACCTGACGCAAGCTCCAGAATAAGCGTGATCGAACGATTGATATCGTATGCGTCG
Source organism: Anopheles christyi (assembly GCA_000349165.1). Lineage (NCBI taxonomy): Eukaryota > Metazoa > Arthropoda > Insecta > Diptera > Culicidae > Anopheles > Anopheles christyi. Next base: position 5,700 of record KB696802.1, on the reverse strand, counting down.
TGCAGTCGGATCAGCTTGCGGTGATTCAGAACGTTCATGATGTCCACCTCGTTGAACATGAAGGGACGCAGATCGGGGCTGCCGTACATGATCTTGGCGGCAAAGTTACGACCATTCATACGGTCCGTCGCATGGTACGTGATGCCCTGCGTACCGCGTCCAATCTCATCGCCAAGGTCGTAGAAGTCCTGATAGACCTTGTTACGGGCGCGCACATACGGCGTACGATGGTGCGCATTGTACACGTAGTCTTCCTCGTTATCTTCAACGTGCACCGTCACAGAGGAGCTGATTGAACCGATCGCATTGCGGGCGCTGATCGAGTACAGACCTTCATCCTTTTTGATGGCGTCCGTTAGCAGCAGCACACACGTATCCGGCTCGTAGAAGATCATCTGCAAGAGGGAGAGGAAAGCCGCTAGTGTCGATCGAGGACCATCCACACGTCTGCCTACAACTTACCTTGATGCGAGAAGACTCGTGAATCGGTTGCCAGTCCTTGTACCACTTGATGTCCGGGAACGGTACACCAGTAATCTTGGCCTCCACACGTCCCGAACGGCGTCCCATAATGAACACCTCCTCTGGACGCTGCAGGAACCGCGGATACTCGCCGAGCTCGAGGCAGACACGCTGTCGCACGGTACCGTGCTCGTTCGTAGCGACTGCCTCATAGACACCGACATCCCGATCGGTCATACGGTTGATGAACAGCGTCGCCTGTCCGTTGCGCGTATAGCTGAAGCTATAACGGCCGCCCGCCTCAATGATCTGGTCATTGAAGTAGTAGGTCATTGTAGGCTTCGGATAGCCGTACACGAACCAGAACAGGCTGACGTTGTGGTTCTTCGTACCGTACTGCACCGGTTGCTCCTGGCGCAGGAATTCGGGTGCCTGTGCCTGGTGACGGTGGCCCGGACGCTCCACATCGAAATCGCGCGGATAGAACGACGACGTGTCGGGGCGGAAATCACGGCCCGCTCCAAGATACGGATAGAATACGGGCGGTTCCGGTTCCAGCTTCTGACGATGCGTCTGCACGTACGGGCTAGGGTCGCTTACGCCGTACAGATTCTCGACGCGTATGCGGAACTTGTACTCGCGGAACGGTTCCAGGTTGCGAACCTCGCATGAACAGCCCCGAATGCCCGAGCGGGTCGTGTGCCATTCACCATCCGGCAGTTCGATCATCTCGAGCTGATAGGTAACCGGATAGCGCGGGACAGTCGTCATCGATGGACGCCACGAGAGCGTTAGACGACGGTCGGACAGCTTGGAGATGATTGGTTTGTCCGTCAGCGGGTATGGTGGTGTATGGAGCAGATCCTTACCCTTGCCCTTAACGTAGCGACGACGCGGACGATAGTCGGATGGTTCGAACTTAAGGTTTGCATGGCAAATAGCTTCACCGAGGTTGTTCACCGCCTTGCAGCTATACCGTCCAAGATCTTCCTCCTGCACGTCATCCACGATGAGTCGTGCTAGACCGTTCTTCTCGGCCTCGATGCGGTACTTTTCACTCGGCACCAGACGACGACCATCACGGATCCATTCAACCGTGGGCATAGGGAAGCCATCAACGCACACGGTAAGCTTCGCCTTCATACCATCCAGCAGCGTCATATCGTTGAGCTTCTTCATGAACGATGGTGGCGTTGGTTCATCGCGCTTCTCACTGTAAAGAACAAGCAAATTTGTGGTTAGAAGTGTTCCACCGCCATGGGAAATAATTAAAAAAAAAAAACCTACATTCTGGTAACGACATCCAGCTTAGCCTCGATTGTGCTGCTACCTTCACGGTTCGTCGCCGTGCACGAGTACAGTCCTGTGTCTTCCGGTTCACACTCCTTGATGTACAGACAGCAGCAGTCACCTTCGTACTTCATCTTGTACCGATCGCCAGGATAGATGGGCGATTCGTTCTTGTACCACTGAACTTCCGGACGCGGCACACCGACCAGCTTGGCTGGGAATTTAGCCTCCAGCCCCGGTAGCTGCTGCATGTCCGAGAAGGGATAGACAAAGTTTGGCTTCTGGAACACCTTGCGCACGATGGCCGAGGCGCGAGTTTCCGTTTCGCCGAGCGGGTTCGCCATCAGGCAAGCATACTCGCCCGAATCGGACATCTCGGCGGGAGTGATCGTCAGCCCAACGCTCTTACCATCGCACGTCACCGAAACACGGCCGGTCGGTTGCAGCGGTTCACCATCCTTCGTCCAGATGACTTCCGGTGCCGGATTGCCGGCAAAGCGTGCCGAGAACGTAAGCTCCTTACCCTCGTCGGCCGTAATATCGCGCAATCCACCCAGGAAGGTTGGTGGCTCTTCCGGTACGGACGGATCGGTCGTTGGTAGAATGTTCACCGTAGCAGCGCTAATGGTTTCACCGTGCTCGTTCGTTGCAATTGCCTGATACTCGCCACAATCCGTGCCGGTAGTTTTGTCCAGCGCAAGCGTAAAGGCACCTTCCGCTTCCTCCGTGATCTTGTACCGATCTCCAGACACGAGCGTACCATTGTGCGTAAACTTGACCGACGGCTGCGGGTAGCCAATTACCTTCACGTTCAACTTGATCGGGAAACCCTCCACAATGTTGGCGGTCATAAGCTCACTGACAAACTGTGGCTTCTTGCCCTTCGGCACAATCTCCGTGAGCGAGGCGGACTTGGCCTCACCGTTCTTGTTCTTCACCTCGCACGTGTAGATGCCAGCGTCCTCAGCCGTAACACGATCGATGATGAATCCGATCAAACCGTCCGGCTGGTTGATGAAGTTGATGCCACGGATTTGACGCAGCGGCAGCCCATCCTTGAACCAGCGCACCTCCGGCATCGGGAAGCCAGCAATCTCAGCCTCCATGTGCAGCGTGTCGCCAACGGTCAGCTTGTGATCCTGCAGTAGGCGCACAAACACCGGAGGCTTTTGCTTCGCTATTGGGTGTGAAGGTTAAAAATTAAACAAATCGTTCGCTTTCTGTTTTGCCGGCAAATACTCACGAGTGATAGCAACACCGCACTGCGTAGTCACATCACCACTCTTGTTGGAAAGCACAAGCTTGTAGCAGCCGCTATCTCCTGGGAGAACGTTATCGATCACCAAACGGCAAATGCCATCATGTCCATAGGTGATCTTAACGCTGAAAGGTTAAACAGGAAACGGGGCGAGATTGAAACATCCCTTTCCAACTACGAACCGTGCAATATCATTAACTTACTGATCATCGGCCTTAATTTCGTTGGAATCCTTGTACCAGGTCATTTTTGGCAGTGGGCTACCATCGACGATACAGCGCAGCTCCAAACGATCATCCTCCTCCAGGTCCAGCGAACGCTCCAATCCCTTACCAAACACGGGCTGCTCGTTCTTCACTTGGATGTTAAACTTGGCCTCGGATTCACCACCGATGCTGGTAGCCAGACAGGAGTATTCACCCTGCAGCTCCGGTCCGAAGTGAGTGATGAACAGTTCGCTCGTCACCTCCGTATCGCCCGATGTGACAATCTTGATCTTCGGTTCCTGTGACTCCTCATCGATCTCCTGCGTATCGAGCGGGGTACCGTTGTGCAGCCACTGTATTGCTGGACGTGGTACACCCTGCACCTCCACCTTGTTGTAAACGTCGGCCCAATCGTGCACGGTAAGACTGTCCGGTTCCTTGGTGAACTTGGGTTTCTCGGCTACGATTAGGAAAGTGAAAATTAATATTTGAGGACCTATTAATGTTTGGACGTAACTTACTGTGCACGTTAAGGTTCGCGGTAGCAACCGTTTCTCCCTGAGCGTTTGAAGCCGTCAGTGTGTAAGTGCCATGCTCAGCAAGAGCACAGGATTCAATGACCAGCCTGTAAGAAGCATTCCAAGAAGTCCAATTAGATATTTTCATTACATTTACAACTCGCCATACAGTCACGTCGGTCACACTTACGTGTAGACTTCCTTCTCAATGTCTGCAATCACGTCGCAGTTATCATTGTTGCACAGGTTAAGTCCATCCTTCGTCCAGGTAACCTTCGGTTTCGGGTTAGCCTTAACCAGCACCTGAAATACGCCCTGAGTAAACGGCAGCACCGTCGTGTCGTGGAAGTTTTCAATCTCCGGCTTCAGCAGCACATCCAACCGGCCGTTCGATTCGCTCACGTCGTACTTGTTCTTCGCCTGGAACGTGTAGTCACCCGTATCGTAATGACGGGCCTGATCAATATGAACCGTGTACGTAAACTCCTTCAGACTATACTCCAGCTCCTTGACCTCCGTCTTCATCTGGATGTAGTCGTCCGCCTTCACTACGTTACCGTTCTGCAGCCACGTTATCTCCGGTTCTGGATCGGAGGTGAGTGTAACGCTCAGCGTTACCGGTTCGTTCTTGTGCACGGAAATGTTTTCCAGTCCCTTCATGAACTTTGGACGGCGATATTCCTTGCAAGCTGCAGGATGGAGTTTCGTTTTTATAGATCGTCTTGATAAATCAAATAACAGAGAGAAACAAAGCAAAAATACATACGAATGACGGTCAGCTTCGCTGGCAGAGACTTTTCGCCGATACGGTTCTTCACCACGGCCTTCCATTCGCCTGCATCCGCCTCCTTCACATCACGGTTTTCGATCTTGTACGTCGTCTAGTGGGTGGGAGATTAGAGATTACATGGGAGATTGAAGCACGGACAAGTAAACGATTCTCCTTAAAGCTAGAGTACTTACGCCCAAGTCAGTAATGCGAATACGATCGCTAGCCTTGACAAGCTCGTCGTTGTGGTACCAGGACACCTCCGGTCGTGGAATACCGTCAGCTTCCACAGTCCAGATCAGAGGAAGCGAGTCAAACGTCGTTACATCGGCAATATCCGTCTTCAAGATCTCCGGCGATGCTGAATGGATAGTAACAGCAAACCGAACGTTAAAAAGGAACGTCACAAACAGCCTTCAGAGGCCGAACTACCGACCACTAGAAAGGGCTCTGGGTTAGTCCCGTAATGGTTGCATTTTGTGAGTGAAAATTGGAAAATTATCTTGTTTTAAAATGAATATCATCATATGTACAAAAATTGGAAATATTTATTTATATACACAGTAAAACTAGTGAAAGAGATAGTGACAGACAGACATGAAGAGACAGTGACAGTGAGCGATTTAAAGACAGACAGATTGTACAGCCAAGAAGACAAGGGTATGTTGCGGAGTGTTGTACACTATCGTGCGAAGGTTCCCAAACCAAACCAATATGTACAAAATTTGAACCATTTCAAAAACCATAGCACCTACTACTAAGTAAATGTCCCTCCCATAACGCTAACATCGCACACCGTAAGTAGAACAGATAGGTGGAAATTTGCTGGCAGCTATGTACAGCAGCTATCTACAACTGATTTGGTTGTGTGGTTGAGGTTTTTTTTGTTGTTGTTGTTGTGTTTGACAATATAATTTGACAATACCTTGGTTTATGTTCCAGGTACGTACGATAACTTACCAATCGTCATCCGGATCAAACCGTGCGGAAGGAACTACTAGTTCCAAGTGAGCTATTTGCGCGTAAAGTTGGAAACATTGTTGTTAGTGAAGCAAATTTCGAAAAACAAAACCAATCACAATTTCATCTTAAGCCTAATGTTATCCAGAAGAAGGTAGAAAGGAGACCTCGAATAAGGTAGAAAGGTATGTAGAATGTAGTTGTTTTTGGGAAATTGGAAGCAATCAGAGTTTATCA
>KB696801.1:0-11179 GCA_000349165.1 Anopheles christyi | reverse complement strand
GAGTGGATCCGATCGCTACCTGCTCGACAGAATACGTGGCTCACCGGCATTTCAGAGTCCACGGGGGACACATCTAAAGGCGGTCGGGTCGGCAGATTTCATCGATGGAAGGTAAGCTTCAGGCGGGCAGTTTGATCGTGTTTGTTTTTTTTTTTTCGCAGTAAGATTAACCACATTTTCTTATTTCTAGAATTCCACTCACCAAATCACAACACTATACCGATGGACTATCCCGCTATGGACGATTCTCGCCCAACCTGGACCAGGGCTATCATACGCTCGTATCACCGTCTCCTTCCGGTCAGCAGCAGGCTTCGATTCCGGCCTCGTGGCAAACGGGTGGAGGCAATCATGGAGGGTCGGGCGGTGGCACCAACTCAACCTCCTCCAGCCACGGCAGTCCGGCACAGACGAACACTTCCGTCGGTGGGACTGTCACCACCGGTAATACCATCATCACCGGTAGCGGTCGACCCGTCGACGGTACAACCATTCTAACTAGCCTCGGCAACGGGCACGGCATCAGTCTGTACCGGGCTGGGCCCCTGTTCGATCGCGTACCGGACGAGCTGATGGTGCGCATCTTCGAATGGCTGGACAGCAGCGAACTGTGCAATATTGCTCGAGTCTGCCGACGGTTCGAGTCCGTCATCTGGAATCCGGCGCTGTGGAAAATCATAAAAATTAAGGGTAAGACGTGGAAAGGGTTCAATGTTTCCATGAAGCGTTGCATCTCACCATTTGTGTTCTTTTACAGGCGAAGAAAACAGTGGCGATCGTGCCATCAAAATCATCCTTCGAAGGCTGTGCGGTCAAACGCGAAACGGTGCCTGTCCGGGGGTGGAGCGTGTCCTACTTGCCGACGGTTGCCGGCTAACGGACCGAGGGTTGCAGCTACTATCGAGACGCTGTCCGGAGATTACACACTTACAGATCCAGAACAGCGTTACCATCACGAACCAGGCACTATCGGATCTGGTGACTAAATGTACCAACCTGCAGCATCTAGACATAACGGGTAAGTATTAATTATCTGTTGTTTATGTAAGTTTGGAATGTTTACAACTGCTAACGATCGTCACACCCGTTCCCATTTGCAGGTTGTGCCCAAATCACGTGCATTAACATCAATCCTGGGCTGGAACCTCCACGAAGGCTACTCCTGCAGTATCTGGACCTCACCGACTGTGCGTCGATCTGTGACGCGGGCATCAAAGTAATTGCTCGCAACTGTCCGCTGCTGGTCTATCTGTACCTTCGACGGTGCATACAAGTCACAGGTAATGCTTCGGCAATGATATGGAAGGACCTCGATTTTCTAATCCAAACTCCACTCTTACCGCCCAATTGCAGATGCCGGCCTTAAATTTATTCCAAATTTCTGTATCGCGCTGCGCGAACTGAGCGTCTCGGACTGTACCAGCGTGACGGACTTCGGGCTGTACGAGTTGGCGAAACTCGGTGCTACCCTACGCTACCTCTCGGTTGCCAAGTGTGATCAGGTATCCGACGCAGGGCTGAAGGTGATTGCCCGAAGGTGCTACAAGCTGCGCTATCTCAACGCACGCGGCTGCGAAGCTGTCAGCGATGATTCGATCAACGTGCTTGCCCGCTCCTGTCCCCGGTTGCGTGCCCTCGACATCGGCAAGTGTGACGTGAGCGATGCGGGACTGCGAGCGCTCGCGGAAAGCTGTCCGAACCTGAAGAAGCTTAGCCTCCGGAACTGCGATATGATCACGGACCGGGGGATCCAGTGCATTGCGTACTACTGCCGCGGGTTGCAGCAGCTCAACATTCAGGACTGTCAAATCTCGATCGAGGGTTACCGGGCGGTCAAGAAGTACTGCAAGCGGTGCATTATCGAGCACACCAATCCTGGGTTTTGCTAGCATTCAGGACGTGTAAAGTGAACAAGTCGTTAGTTAATTTTTGTTTTGCATTACTGATGTGTGTAAGGGAAAAAAGAAGAAAAAAGATTGTAACAAAGCGTTAGAGAATGGAGATTTGGTTTGTTTCGCATTCGCAATTTTAGATGTTTAAAGCTAAGCTGATCCGTGATGCCAAAAAAATATTTACGGACTAAAGGAGCAATAACTTGGACGGAGTACAGCCAGTCCTGGTGTGAGACTGTGTGAATGAGTGAGTTTCGTTTATGCGTATGATTTTAGTTACACATTTAGGCAAAAATATTTTTATGACGAACAACATCGAATAGAAGGCCGGCCCGAACAAGTAGCCAGTTCGTACAGGTGTGATTGTATGTTGGAGTTAGGGACAAATGATGTACATGATGATAGTAATCTGGTTTTTTTAAATTGTTTTTCTATGGATGAATTTTAGCAATGTGTTTAGAACCTTTTTTATTTATGTAAAAATAAATGAATATACGATATTTATTAAATAAATAAGACTGCTGAAAATTTAACAAAGATCCCTTTTTCAGGGGATGATTAAATCTCATTATTCATTTATATCCGAAAATATAATGTTTTCTTGTTTTTCGTTTCGGGGACCAATAGGTACAGACGCATAGGTACAGACTAAAAAAATCGCCTGCTCGATTATTAGTAATAGTGATGCATCTCCGCTCTAATCGTAACATCTAATCGTCTCTACGCTCTCCCTGCAACGCTACTTCTACGCCCCATTTTTGAAGTTGCATCTAGTCGTACCGGTTGCGTTCTTTATTCACCTTCATGCCCCTTTTCTGCCATGCTCCATCGCTAGTATTCTATGCCTAGTCTATGTATTTTACTTTGTGTTCAGTCATTAGATCAGTTTTAAAACATATTTGGAATGTGTTAAATTCTTTCATTTGTTTCGTATTAAAACAAGAAATAACCTACCGGCCTTATACGAGCTTACTACTTATTTTTACCACGTAGCCGGATAGTCTAGCCTTGATACGCGGGGGACAGTCCGCGGATGAGAAATGTAGTAGGTCCGGCCTTTACAGGAGCCGGTGCGTCTATCCATTAGACCACTGGGCTGAATTAAAATATCTGCAGAACGAATGAGTATTAAAGTTATGATTAAAACGGAAAAATCTGCAATTGCGTATTGTATGAATGGTGCTTTGAAAATATTCTAAATTTTATTTTAAACAACATTGATCGATTACTGTTGCGACTACCCAAAATCGGTCAGCTGTTTTTTTTTTTCGACACACTTGTTCCGGTCAAAAGTTGTCATTGATGGCAAAGGCAATACTACAAGATACAAGAATTTCAAGCTGTCCGACTTTCGGGGCATCCTTTGACGTTCTTACATTCTTTTTTTCTAAAGATATCGATAAAATATCCGAAGATATTTTTAATTAACATAGCTATAATGAAGCCTGTTAGTCAATAAAATGATTCAGAACCTGTATAAGTTTGCTTAAAGTCAGGAGATGGTGAGTCAATATACTATAAATACGATGCTAATTATAGCAGCACTTCCGTGAATTAAATGGATTTTGGGGCCACATTTGATAAACTAGAACTTATTTACTGTTATCCAATGTTTTCTATAAGAAAACCAGAAAACAAGGACCGAAGACTGCATTTATACACAACTTTTAACCCAAACGTATTTGTTGTTTCCTGTGCATCATTTCAAAAGAAGGTTTTCGGGGAAACTTTCGTCAAACGGCAAAATGACAGTTCTGACCCAAGCAATACGAGCACCGTTTCCCAATGAACAAATTGTTCATTACCGGTTCACCATCAAATAAAGGTGAAATAAGCCTAGAACCGGTTGCGATTTTTCGAACATACAGATTGTAATAAAACTAAAACTACTCAAAATGAATCCAAATTAAAACCGTGATATTATAATTAAAGGAGTGTTGCGATAAAATAATTTATTATCAAAAATAAATAAAATCTCGCATCCAAATAAGCCAAATCCTACAAATGGATTAAACATATCACAATTTTTTTTAACAAATCAGATTGTTTGCGAATTTCTGATTAATTTTTCAAGATTTCTATTAGGCTAGTGTCAGTGCTTAATCGAATACGATTTTCCGTACGACAAAATAAAAATTGTTTGATTTTTGCCGTACGACGAAAACCGTCATCCGATATTGATAAGAATAACATTAAAAAAACTAATAGAATAAAACTCATTAATCACCAAAAGTTAACGCTGTTAATAGATGTGTATGTCCTATTATCGATGAAAATTGATTTGCCGGCAATGATACGGAGCACCAAAAAACATCGTTCGGCTTCCGATCAATATCGTAATGTCGTTTTCTATTGGTTGAGAATTTCGATTACAGGTCGTCCCCAAGATACGCGGTTTTTGCTGACCATAGCCAGACCACGTATCTCGAATTTCCGCGTAAGTCGAGTTATTCGTTTTGTAGGTAAAAATTTCCATAAAATATTAACAATTTTCATTAAAAGTTTAAATTAAAAAAGGTAAAAAGGTTAATTAAAAGCTATTTAGTAGGAATTATTATGAAAAACGTCAAAATTGTCAAGTTTTTGTGTTTTTCTAAAAGGCATTTTATTTCACAATTGACAGTCGATGTGTCAAATCAGAACAATTTGCTCAAAGATCTCTTAAATTAAAAATCCGCGTATCTCCGAATCCGCGTATATCGGATACCACGTAACTCGGGAGCTATCTGTAATGAGGGGTAGGAATGTCGATATGCACGTCAATGTCATTAGTATTGTTACCAAAAATGTGCGGTCGACATCCGTATTTAACATGAATCCGATACATTTCCATACAGCCTGGACTTCCCACATGTTATATGCCGCCATGCTGTCACTAGTTGATTTTATGTACACGAGCGGGGAGGACGTGCCGATCAACGACCTCACAAACGACGCCACAGATTTGGACCAGTCAACTACAGCCTCAAGTGCGCAGCACCTTTCGCAAAACTCCGTTGTGCGGGAAGAACCTATCATGAACACAAACATCTATGCACAGCAGCCACATCCTTGTGAAACAGAAGCACAAACTCAGACAAAGATGACCGATGTCATCTCGCAAACGGCAGCGTCGGAGTTGTCTCCCTCGACTGTTTCAGTTACCAACCCAATAGCGCAAGTTGAGCAGCAGCCGCTCCCACAAGATCATCCCACATGCCAACAAATACAGGACAATACGGATGAAAATGGAATACGTGAGACGGATTCAGACCCACAAGAAGACGATCAGGATCACGAACAAACGTCTTGTTTGGTTCCATTGATACAGATGGGGCGTTCTTCCTGCAAGACAATCAGCAAGCCGAGGATGTCTCACATGACAAATTCGGCCAAACCAATCAAATCGCGCAAGTGCTACGAATGCGGACGTAAATTCAGCTCCCGCAGTGCTTTGGCAAAACACTGGTCCACAACACATCTCCACTTCTGGTGTTCTTATGAGTGTGATGTGTGTTACGCTAAATTCGTGAACCAGCTGTCTTTTTCAAAGCACTACTCACGGTGTCTTCGAACGCGACGCCAACGCAACAGCACGCAGTAAGTGCTTTGAATAAGTTTGAAAGTTTGAATTAATGATTTTCTGAAATTCACCAGCACTATAATTTGAGAAATGCAACAGCACGCAGTAAGTGCTTTGAATTAGTATGAATTAATGATATTCTGAAAATCACCAGCACTATGATTTGAGAAATTAACACAACACACGTGTACACATTATGTTTAATACCTCGCGGGAGCTCAAGATTGCTTGATTCCGTTGCCCATAAACTTGTTCAATAAACTGTTTCTTTCAATTAGATTTGCATTGTAATTCTTTACTTACTTCCTCTTCTTTTAGACTACTCTCGGATTATGTTAAGAACCACTTATTTTAGATCATTCCCTTGCTTACCATTCAGCCAGTTATAGCTCCATCAACCTGCTTACTACGATACAATTCATTTGTTTCCATAGAAACGACAATTAAGAGACTTTCTTTCACAATCTTATTTTACACTTTTCCGGACACTGTGTTTTTATTAGCTTTATTTCCCTATTTCAAAATAAGTCGGTGCTTCTATACAAAAAAGAGAACAATCGCGTACGATAGATAAGAGAACGTAAAAATCACGTGTCTTCGCCCTCTATTCTTCTCGAAACGGAGATGCCATGCTACTTTTGTATCCCGTATCCGTAAGCCTGTAGTTGGTCATGCCCATCCCCACTGCTACTGTGCATTACGAAATCTGCCTTAAATTGCTTATCTTCTCAAATACCTGAAGCCTCCCTTCTTTCCTTCTCTATGGGGAAAGAAGGATAATAAATAAACGGGATAATTTAGTACTTATTACAGAACTACTAATCGTACAATCGTGACTGTGCACAGAGGAAGGGAATTTACTATGTACACTTGTTGCTCGAACCCTTGGAATTGGAGTTATTCGCACACTATTCCGTAATTGCTTACGCCTTTTTTTACAACCCGGACTCTTGGTACACACCCGGATGTCCGTTACGTTCGGCCTCTACGGTACGGTGACTGGTAAGAAACGACTTGGATCGCCTGCCTGCGGGTTGTACCGAATGATGACTTTGTTCGGTTCCTCGCCCACCTCCAGGAACGAGTTCCAGTCGTACAGGAAGTAGAACCCAGTGCGACGTGGTGGCGGAAGTGGTTCCTCATTCACGGGATCGCCCGCCAGATCTGATGAGGGGAACGAATCTTCCAGGGCAGCGTTTCGGGCACTCTCCGTTGTCGTGCTGGTGGTCGAAGTGGTGGATTCGCTTGTTGTCGTCGTGTCTACTGTGGTTTCCGTTGTCGTTGCTTGCTGCTGTTCCGAGTCGTCGCTCGCTGTATCACTTCCTGCGTTTGTGTTAAGCTGCAAGCTAAACCTGGTAGGACTATCGTTTTCCGTTACTACTGCTCCATCATCACTCTCTACCACAGCTTTCACAGTAGTGGTTGCCGGTTCCTGACGTTTCTTGATTTCGTTCAAGCGTTCCCGCGCATCAACACCATCGAGCAGCGGATCCGGACCCTGGGCAAGTAGCGACGGGCTAAGATCGTAGTGCTTCGGGTTAAGCGCATCGAGCGTATCGTCCGTCAGGTTGGCATTCAGCTTTTCGAGCTGCTTCACCGTCTGCCACAGCTGCTCCAGTTTCCGGTAGTCTTCATTGCTGACGCGTAAGTTGGCCGCCGATGGCGTTTGGTCTATGGGTGGGTCGAGTTTGCGGGGTGTTTTCTCGCGCCGCCGAACCAAAGGCGTGTTGGATGCCGTTCCCGTCAATGCCTGTTGTCCGGGTTTCATCTGTATGCCTAGTGTGCCCAGCACAGACATCAGCTGGGGGGCTACCAGGTCCGCATCGATAGATGGTACCGATTTCATAACCATCGACGGTTTCTGCGTCGATTCCGGATGCATGGACTTCTTGTTGCGAGGAACAGGGCCTAGTAGACCGAACGATTTCAACAGCGCGTCCAGCTCCTTGTCAATTGGCTTAGCATCTGCGTCATCATCCGTGGATGCACCGATCGTCAGTGGCTTAAAAGCGATATAATCATCCGGCTTTACGTTTGCTTGTGCAAGTCCACTAGATTTGGTAGTAGGTTCGCTTGCGGGTTTTTTCGTTTCCTCAATCGTAAAAGGCGTGGATTCTTCCACCTTCAGCGGTTCGTGCAGTACCAGCGCGGCTGGCTGAATATCAACCAGACGTTCCGCGTGTGGCAGTGGACTGTTCGCACTAACATCACTGTCCGCTTCCTTTAGCAAACCGAATGAACGGAGTAGATCTTTCAACTCTTGTGCCACCCTAGGATCGTCCACATTGATAGCATTGTTAATGGAGTCATCGGTCGCGGGAACTTCTGAAAGGGAAGGCGTTATCGTTGTCATCGTGGCGGGCAGTGGACGGAATGTTGGTGGGGTCGATAGCTCCTCCGAACTTTGGGATAGTCCAATTGATGCAAGAATATCGTTCAGATTCTCCTTCCGATAGGTGGCATCACGCATCCGTTCCGGGAGTGTCGGATGGAATGTGGTTGGACGTGGCGTTGTAAATCGGATCGTCGTTACCGGGATGGCAGCGGTCGTAGTACGCGGTACGGAGACCGATGGAACTGCAGTCGTCGTGGTCGTAGTGGCTACCAATCGTGCCGGTGTGATTGGTATCGTATCGGTCGGTCGTGTGTCTGGGGACCCAACAATGCGCGTCACCGGTGGACGGGTGTAGATCTTTTGCATATTTTCCGGGGACATGTTGTTTGCATGGTACGGTAGCACCAGCATTAGGGCACGCATATGCTGCGCTCGGTGATGATCGCCAGCGCGGAGCGATTTGGTAAACTCTTCTCGTGTCACATTTTCAAACAGTTCCTCGATTTCTCCCCTGCAAGCAAGAAAAGAAAGGTGATATAATTAATGAAGCGTTACTGGAAAAGTAATTTTCGCCAACGCCCCGTGCTTACCTTGTTAGCCTGGGAAGCGAAGGATCGAGGGCCAAAAGTCGTTGCACTTCGGCGATCGTTTCGTGAACATCGTGCATGGCCTTTCGTGCTTGATCTACGTCCAGATCGTTAACGTCCCGCGGGCGTATGATGCGGTGCAAATTGTAGGCAACGAAGTCGTTCCGCCTCGGCAGTCGGCGTAAGTTCTGTGGTATGGGTCGCGGGTATGGCAAGGCATCGGTCAATGCTGCCGCCAGAAGCAGTAGTAGCGACAGAACCGGCAAAAGCTTTGCAATCCGTATGGACTGCATTTTGAGAGAGTATAATCCTGAAAAGGAAGAAGTAGAAGAGGTTAATTTTTGTTTAAAATTAAGAAATTTAGCTGTGAAAATATGTATTCTTATAAGAATGAAAATATATTTCAATTTTGATATCATTTGTACCGTTTATTATGTGTTATACGTCTCTTATTCTTCGGGATCATCTTTTCTGAAAGGTCCGATAGATAGTTGGAAGCTCCACCACATAAGTCCAATAAAGTCTGTGATTCTCCTATGTTGCTGATGGTCAGACCATTGTCAGATGAACAAGACTAAAACCGGATTGATTGGATCAACCAGGAGCTGTACCATTAAATTCCGTAAGTAATTAAATTATGAGACAGTATTAAATTACAAACGTTGTTTCTTGAGGATTTTGGCCACACTCACTGTAGCTGCAACAAGACCACACACTTTACCGTTTTCTTTGAACTTTACATTACGTGATACGTTTTTATCAACTTCGAGTTAATGTGTACAGTGACCGTGCATGTGGCTAATGGGGGAAACAGTGGTTTACGTAATTTACCATTTCTCCACAATATCTATTCCGTAATGAGTGTATGCGCAAATGCGTCGCGGGTGGGCGACATTTTGTGGCAAAGTAACATCCCCACCGCCCAGTGCTCCGAACAACACTTTCACACTTACTGTGGTCACCGCGGTTTATGTGTCCCTGAAGGAGGTGTCCAAAACAATAGTGAAATTGTATTCAAAATCTAACTCCACCAATGCAGAAGCAACGTGTGAATTCAAAATATGTAGATCTTACCGTGGGTTGTTTTGGACAAAGGTGGTACCACTACTTTCTTGCGTTCACTTTCTTCTGCGAAACAAACCACGCCGAGAACTGAAGCTGTTTTCAGGGCCAGATTAGAGCCCGCCGGTTTCGCAATCTATATTGCATACCATTTGCAACCATAAACTGCATAAAAAAGGTGGCAGTGGTGGTTACTTTTTACGTCAAATGTGACGTAACGCGAGTACGTCCCAGCCTTCTCTGAACCATCTTCCGCAAAAAAACACGTGCTGTTAATTTGGGACTTCAAAACAGCAGCTCGGTATAATATATCTAGCAAATAAATAACATCTTCCGGAACGTTGATAACCATCGCACCTTCCGTGCAAACGTGCCATACATTCAGGTAATAAAATGAACTTACCATCCTTCTCTACGTTATTTAATCTACATAAATTATGGGCCATTTTTACTTTCTAACAGCACTAGCCGGTGAAGTGTAGTGCAGCTGGGTATTTTTGGGTCCAAGTCAATTCCAAACTTATCTACCGGGTGAAGAAAAGAACTGAAACATCAACCGTCCTCACCACTACTACTTAACATCTCTAGTGAGTGTATGTATGCACACAATGCGAAACAACCTGTTACTTTTTTCTTGTGCACTCAAACGTGTACGAGTTGTTATTGTCTGGACGAAGGTGGCTCGATGCAACTGCAACGGCCACCTGCAACGAAACAACACAAATCACCATTGCGCAATCCATAAATCGCAAACTGTTCCCACACCCAATCTCAGCAGCAACACGTAAAGGCGTAGCCGAAGGTTACCCACCGTTCGTAAAAGTGGTTCAACACATGGGTGCTCGCCAGTACGTCATATTCTGCCCCGAATCAAGGCGAATCGAGCCGTTTCGACTGGGACATGAGGCCGTTTAGTTCTGCAAAGGCTTACCACATTTTGGTGTGATCGACATACTTGAAGGAGATGTTTTAGTCTACCCCCATATCAAGCGGGCTTTCTAATTCGATTTAGAAAAACTGTTTTCGCCGAAGAAGGTTACCAGGGTAACGGCTGCGTTGAAGGCTAGAGGTTCCTTCAAAATAAACGAAGATCACAGCAGCGATCGTGGTAAGTCGATTGCCTTTTCAAGCAAATGTGAGTGTTCTGCAGCTAAGAATAGAAGGTTGCAAATATTTTAAGCTCATAACTGGTATGTTCTGAACTGGCATCAGTTCTTTGGATAGGGAATAATAATCGATCAACATACTTCCCCTGTACGATAATAGGTGTTAACTGTACACGCAAAACACCATTATTCGCTAAGCTGATGCAAAAGCCCACAATCACGGGATGCATTCGGAAAATCGTTATACCACTTAGACCGTTATGCAGTAATTTTTGCTGCCTGCCTCTACGGAAACCATTCGATTCCGATTCGATTCCGTTGTACCATGCCAAACAGAAAGGGGGGCGATGGGGGGCCAATATTCCGTACAGCAAAAATTAAATAATTTTATTTGCCAATGTATTTTTAAGATCTTCTTCTTCTTCTCAGTTAGCAGCACAACAACCATTGCTGGTCAAAACCTCCCATGCCAGTAATAGTGCTTGGCTTTCTGTTACTAGTTAATATCTATAGCATGATAGTCAGTCCTGCGTATGGGGGGCAGCAGTAGCATTCCGAATGGAAGTCGAATAACGTCGGGCCTCGTAAAAGGCGTACGCCGCTACCACTCGACCACCGGGCCACCCCGTATTTTT
>KB696800.1:0-11193 GCA_000349165.1 Anopheles christyi | reverse complement strand
CAATCGCCTATTTCCTTCAATTCAGCAAAAGAGCAAATAGAATGATTTTTCAGCCATCAATAATCAGCTAACATGACGCTCCTTGAACGTGTGGCTGTGTGTGTGTATGTGTGTGTGTTTCAATCAATCAAGGTTTTCGAAAGCTGATTCGGTGTGGGGCTGGTGGCAGAATGAATCGAGAATTGGTTCGGCTCATTTTACAAAATTGAATTATCTTTATCCGAAAACGGGGCATAAAATGCAAATCACCCTGAGTCATTGGCTACGATTTTCTCCTTCTTCCGGAAGCCTGGTCTGGCAGACGGGTGAATGGAAATGTTTTTTTTTCTCTATAAATAGATATGCACTCTAGGATAAGTAAAGTTTTCTCCGCAACGCCTACGGTTCGTACCCAAGACGATAACGTTAGCAGATCTGCCAAAACAGCAGCCTCAGGGTTGGGGGGACCGAACTTAGCTGACTGTTCGACTTGGGTGTGCGGTGTTAGTGAAGGATCTAACTGTGTGACGAGTGATATAAATAGCATGACTTACAGGAAAAGTGGACGTTGTGTACTAGGTTCGTCAAACCTAATGGAAAAAGGGTACGTTGATGATGTTGCTCTTCCAAGCATGGGTTTGAATATGTAATGTGTATTTATTACTTTTGTAACCGCACACTAACGTCAAACGCCTAAATGTATAAAGGGATTTTAAACGCTCTCCTGTAGCACCAAACTACGTGACAAAGGGTCCCTAAAAGTCTTTTCCTCCTACTATACTTTTCAACTAGTGTATTGTAAATTGTATCATTCACATATGACTGGAAAAACTAGAAAATTTTCTAAACTTTTCCACTTTTTCTGTTGAAGGAAATGATTCTATTCTATTTCCAACTCATAGCTTATCAGCACATACTGTGGCAGCTTATTCTTAATTATATTTACAATTCTAAGGAACTTCCTCATGACTCGAAAAAAAGAAATCTACATAATAAAACATTTAAAGAACGCGTGCAGACCAAATGCTAATTTGAAACAAAAAAATCCGGTAGTCTGATAGTTCGCACGTACGTTCAATGTTAATGTGATATTAATTGCATTTCAAGTCGTTAAGCTCATGATAAAAGCCACGCGAATATTTGGGACGATACAGTTAGAGAAGTAGCCGACGTACCTTTACAGTGAAACTGTGAATCATTCTCAAACCTATGTGATCTCTGTTTGATGGTAGAAAACCTCAAAATGCCAGAATCTATCAAGTGGTTGTACCTGTTGTGCAAAATGTTATTGTTTCTGTTGAACACACACGGTGCTGCAGGCTTGAAAGTTGAGTGCTGCCAAACACAATGCATTATAGGTGAATATAGATCGAAAGAAGATTCCTTCGTCTACCAGTACTTTCCCAGCAACGTCGATCGAGTAGTGTACGAGAAGTTGTTGATCGAGCAGGTCGATGAAACGTTCCTCAGTGAAGTTACAAGAGTCGTAAGTCGTGTGGAGGTAGAAAATTCCAAACGACTGAAAAGGATGAAAGTGCCAAGTGCAATTCTACATTCGCTTGTCATCAAGAGCACACGCCTTAAACAAATCAGCTTCGCCGACAATCAATGGTTGTCTGAATTAATCATTTCCGTTGCAAAGATAACCAGAGTCCCACCAACTATTAAAAATGTTCGAGCACTGCGGGATGTCTGTCTTATAATGTCGAAGATTCGGACAATCGATCTGGCTGACTTTTGCTACCATTCTGAGTTAACAAAGTTGGATCTTAGCGCGAACCTTATTCGTTACGTCATTAATTCTGCTTCAATGCACTGCAGCATGTACGGTTCACTCAATACTTTATTGCTGTACAAAAATTTGTTGATTACGATCAATTTCAATATATTTAGTACGTTTCCACGACTGCGTTATCTAGCACTTCAAAATAACAAAATTAGATCCCTGCCGGAAAAATTCAATCACAGTGGGCTAGAAATTATTCATTTAAGCGTCAACCAGTTGGCAAAGGCTAACCTATGTGACTGGTATGTGCCTAACTTATCAAAGCTTTCGATTAGAAGAAATCAGTTAACGGAGCTTCCGTCTTGTGTAAACAAATTTCGAAACCTTACCAAGCTCTCTTTTGCTGGTAACAAGCTGGTCCAGTTCACAATAGAATGTCTTGCAGGGTTAGAAATGCTAACAGATTTAGAACTTGAGTTGAACAGTCTAGTATCAGTAGTGTTAAACAATGAACATCTTTCAAAAGAGTTAAAAGTTGTAGCTCTTGGTTATAACAACCTCACGGAAATAGACCTAGGATTTATACCAGCATATTCACTTCGAGTTGATCTAGAGAGTAATAAAATTAATAAATTTGATCTTAACAGTACGTCATTGAATATTACCGAGCTACTTATGGCTTACAATCCGGTTGACTGTTCCTTCACCACACCACAAGAAAGAGCAATGAAGCAAGTGACGTGTGTTGAACATTTTGACTGATCATGAAGGAAACAGTTGTATAAGCTCAATAGCCAAACGGTTTTGTTTATTATTGTTTATGATGTACGTGTGAACAACTAATAAAATACTTCATATCTACTGCAAAATTACTTCCATTATACGAGAGCGTTCGATTATTCTGATAGTACTTGCTGATAAAATTTATCTTGCGGAACTACACTTCACATCGTCTGGTTCTTCCGTCATTCTCACATTCACGGTGCCAATCGCATTCCGTTCCAGTTTGGTAAACAATCAATTCACCAAAGTGCAGCACAGCTTTACATGCTTGCCCATTGTTCCTGCTGGCTTGCATCCTGCAACCGAAATCAGGCTGCACTTGGTTCGGTAAAAAATCCTCACACCTAAGCCAGATTGATATTTTGTTTTCTGCTATCCAAGCCGATGTGTGCCTCAAGTTGCTTGTGAATATCATCAGCAAATGTGCTCTACCAACCTCTACCATTAGTAATTCTTTACGGTACGCCCCTATCTGCCACCATTTTACCTAAAACCATTCAACGGCTGGCATGCTGTAATGCTAGACAGTAATAAGCATAACGCCAGCGTGCAATCAATGCAATGGAAAGATAAATCGATCCTACTGACGTGCGCTTGTCCTCGATCACTATGTTGCGCCCACGGACGAGGAAATGAAATGACATGGAGAAAGAAAACAGCACACGTGACTGCAGCGGCAAAGTGCATCCTTGGGGTGTCGGAACACAAACCCGTTCGATTTTACTCAAAAGCGTAGAACCGTTAGGGAAGATGTATGTGTGTGTTTGTGTTGAGCGACGGAACTTACTTACGTTAACGTTACTGACGTTGATGATGTTTGGCCAATGAATTGAAGACGCTGCAATCTACTATGATTTGGTTGCGGAAATGCGCAAATCAGATGAGTTGGCAAATATTTATCTGCCGAATCACTTTTTGCTGGTATCAGTGCTGCTGCTGCTGCTTTCACTGTACCGTTTGATGGATTGTAAAATTGAAACGTTTCGAGGCGAACAGTTTTTATTGCGCAATGTGCATGCTATAATTAATGTAAACGAAAATCAACGAATGTACATGCTGCTTGCAGCGTAATGGAAATGCACGTCTTGTCATCTTTTCAAATTTGTGATTACTTCTTTTTTTTTATTTCAAAAGTGGTGGTCCAATTCAATGAAAGCATTCATTCAATAGCGTTAATTCAGTGCAATGTAATGGTTTTTAAAATACACGCTAGTCTTATTTTACATACAACATAAAATTAACCAAGTTCGACTTTTTGCATGCGGTTTTACATCAAATAATAGCATCGAATTATTTTGTATCTAATTTGTTTTATATGTTTTTTTTTCAGAAACTTATTCTGACGACTCTATTACGCCAAGAGAAAGATAGAAATATTCCAGCACAAGAAACCGAGTGGCATCACATAAATAATGGCTTCGAATATACACAAATGGGAAAAGCTCTCACCAAGTGAATTCCAGCAGCTGCAGGATCTAGCCTCATGTGAGTTATCGCCGATTCGTCTTGCGCTTAGCGATCCCGCTTTTGCAATAGCTCGTTCATTTTTACTCCATGGTCATGTTCTTCTTTCCACCGACAGACTCGACGAAAAAGCTGCAGAACGTGCTGCAAGAGTTTTGTTCGCCGGCCACACCGTCCGCCTCAAGGTTCCATCCAGATGGGGTAAGTACGAACGTGGCCCCGTGACCGTATTTAGCTTTGAAGTAGTTTGCCAAACGCTACGCTCGCTTGGTTCATCTTCATCATGCTCCTCTGCCCATCGTTCGCCACCCCGGGGCGTACCTGGGTGGCAATTTTATTTCCGTTGTATTTCCTTGCGCCAAGCACTTTTATCGCCTGCTAACGATAGCTGCTAAAACCCGGGTGAGAATCGTAATTGAATTGGGCTAAATCAGATGGAAGTTATGGGCAGCAGCACCTGGCAGATGGTGCCCTGGACCCTACCTGGATCGAAAGCTGAACGGAAGGAAAAATCACACCCGCACACGCTTGGCAAACCGAAGGTTTCCCTATTTTCCTCACCCCCATCCTACCCATTGCTTCATCAGGATGGCAAATTTGGTATTAATATTGATTGGTATTTTTTAGGTTTTGGGTTGTGTGCAATCGCTTTCGATTATGCCCGGTGACGCAGACTCACGAAGCGTAGAGCGGCATGGCAGTCGAGATGATACCCCAAGAACAAAGGTGTCGAAGTTCCTTTTCCCGTTCACTCCGGCGTTCACTCCGTCGTTTGAATCTTGACACGGTATCTTCTTCACTGCTTCTCGCAGGCACGTTGACGAAGGATGGCTCATAAATCTGTCAACGGGCCGTGGCTTGCCATGAATCGTGCCGCATTAAAGTTTTAGCCCCATATCCGAAAGGGTATGGATTTAAAGCTCCCCGGCGCTCCGGATGGATAATAATGGCCAATCATCACCCGGCTATAAAATGCATCAAATGGGCGGAAGGGATTAAATAATGGCGGATGCTGGAAACAAGAGAGGATGGGTTAGATGAAATTCGGTTCCGGATATCAATATTGGGTTCAACTGTCCACGGCAAAACGGATGACGCTCGCTCCCTTGAGCACTCGTTTATTCGGGTTAGGTTTCCTGTCTCGTGTGGTTCACCTCAAGCTCTACCCACCGACCAAGGTTGCTGGCACTGCCTTCTCTCGTTCTGCTGCTCGGGGGATTAGTATTTGGGATTATGGGAACGGAATTGCTTTGACCTTTCCAACGATTAGTATCCGGCCAGCGTTCTCCGCATACCGGTGGCAAGAGTTTTTGAATCGGCCGATAACCACATGAAACCCGTTGGTGTAGTAATAAATGAGCCCACCATTAATCTCTGAATAGGCAATCGGTCGAAAATTCGTTTATCGGTACGGTCTGTTACATCCTTTTTAAGCCACTTTTTGTGGTGGTGTTTTACTTAAAGCATGAAAAAGATTTATTTTATTTGTATTCTTATATCTCATCGAAGAAAAAAAAACATTTGGTTAGTTAACTCCTTTGTTGACGTGTGACAGCTGTCGCACATCCATTTTAATTCCTTTGTGTATTCATTCATTCATTAAGTCATTCAAGGCAATGTATATTGAAAGTGACGTTCATTTAATTAGAGTGAATAGTAAACCCCTTTCACTCTAATATAAATGAAGTTGTAAGTAATTGA
Organism: Anopheles christyi; assembly: GCA_000349165.1. NCBI lineage: Eukaryota > Metazoa > Arthropoda > Insecta > Diptera > Culicidae > Anopheles > Anopheles christyi. The sequence continues at coordinate 5,540 of KB696800.1, read as the reverse complement.
AACAGACATTCAACCCAAACGCAGTATTTGACACAATGGCAAACCTACTAAAGTATATCGTGAAACAAACATTTCCTCGCTCCTTGTTAAATCATTCACCATTGCAAAATTGGCCTCTACCTCTAATTTGACAATATTCGTCAAAAAGTATACGCGAAAGAGATTCTCGTCTGCGCGTTCAAAACACTCGAGACGCTGTTGTTATGCACGTTCCCCAGCGTCGGATAGATTGCAAAAGCACAAAAGAAACTAGACGCGTCGGCACACAAGCACACAATCCTGTGATTTTGTGCACCGTTGGACGAAATAAACGACGTGTCGAAAGTGGAGCAATATTTGCATCCCTCCGGCACTGGCTAAAGGGACAGCTTCCCGTGTGGCAAACGATAGCGAAATCCTGTTTACCTTCTTCGTTCCGGGTAGACATTCAAGCTCGTTGCGCCGGCAAAGCTCAGCTTCATCAATCGTAGCAGAAAAATGATCCAAAACAGCTCGGTTTCTTGCCAGGGCCATGTTTGCTTGGAGGTAACGAGTAGGTGTTGACGAATGAGAAGAGATTCTGTGAAACACCTGGGAGGAGACGATTGCGCGAAGAATCACCTGTCAGCACCTGGCATCATGTTTTGCGCTCCCGGACACACTTTGTAGCAGGGGAAGTATTTTCCATGTCTTCAGCAACAATTTCTTGACAGATTTCACGTCTTATTGTTTTTCATCTTCATTCACTTATCATAGCACAAGGGGAAGCTCCCTGTCTACACGGACCTTGGAAAATATGGCGTTTTCAAACGGTGGTTTACTTATCAATTTGTTCTCTACATTTTAGCTGCGTCTTTGAGGACAGCATCACGCCGGGGACGTTATATTGTATTCCATTTTCGGTATACAGCTTGAGCGTAATTCAATTTGCGCTACTTTAAATTGAGTGCTTAGCCATGCAGAGGACGACAAGGGGGACAAAGCGGTAGCACGAAACCCCAAAACGTAATAGAACATCTCTCTTGCTGGTGGTTTCAAGCGTAAATATTTCGGTGTGTATATGTTCTTTGGGTCTGTATTTATTTCCGGTCGGCTGGTCAACCGAACGGGACATTTATGATGTGCGATAAATCATGCTAAAACCTCACACTAAAACGTTCTCAAGCAGGAAATGGTGGTGGCAGTAACACTATTTTTACCCTCCGGTACACATTTCTTTGTTGCGTAAAAGCGAGCGAGGTCCATTTCATTGTCGCACAGTGTACGGACAATTATGAAATAATTTATTCCTATTTACCTTGACCACAGTTTTGAAGCCATATTTTATTTTTGGGTTGCTGCGTGCCTTGCGTACACTGTAAATGTGCGTGAAAAGGGTCCCAATCGTGGCACTTGTATGTAGGTTCGAAATTAAGCGGGATTTAGGAATGAATGATTGCTTGGGAATGAAGCATGTGGTAAACTGAATGATATATGTCTGAAAAAATTACGAGATTTCAATTAGAAGTTGAAAATAGCTTTAAGAAAATTGTTGAAACCATTGAAGTTTGCAAAAAGCTATTGCAGGAATAATATTCAAGTACATATTCTTGCATTCTCAGTCAAGTACATGCTTGAGGAAAAAAAACTACTGTTTCATACATTTACATTTTGCACGGAAAAAAGCTTCCAACACTTTACGACCACCACCGATAGGGTCGAAGGCAAATTCATTCATAATGAAACATACCACTGTCACGTAACACTTTGCTATCCTCCGTATGCAATGCAGACAGTAAGTTCAAAAGTAGACGAAAAGCTGTTATGGAGAAGAGCGAAAACATCATAAACCCCAAAAGAAAAGAAAGGCAAATGTTTTTTTCGGTTCTTTTCACCGACTTTTCACTCCCGCCTAAATTTTTACCCATGCGTAACAATCGTCTTACCCCAGACAGTCTAAAAGCACAGCAAGTAAACAAGGACACTCAGATCCACCCAAAGGCACAGGTCTGATGCGGTACCAGCGGTGGCTAAGTTGTTCAACAACTTGGAAAGAGCATCGCCGCTCGCCAGCACAGAATAGGACTGAAGTCGTTAAAGGAGATTGTTTTGTTTTTCGTTTAAGTTAAATAAGATTAAATCGAATTGTAACTAGATGACAGCAACGAAGTAAGCTTACGAGGGGGACATTTGTTTCCACTCCCGACCATATTTTGGGGGCGCGTAAATCTGTCGTTTAGATTGTTGTGTTAGGCAAATGATAGCTTAGATGTGGGGTTTGATACCTTACAGTCTGAGATAGAGGAAGAAATTTTGTAAAACGTTTTCTCTTACTTTCTACGTGTCTGTTTATTGTTAAAACAATTTAAAGTGTCTAGTGGTTGTACGCAATGCATTAAAAAATAACACCAAATCATATAAACAGTAATTAATAACGATCTGAAAATAGTAAATATGTCTCATTAAGCCACCCATTATTCAATCAGCTGCTTGACTAGATCGTTCATAATTTGATTACACACCAATGTGCTGAAATTGCAAGTTCTGTTAAATTATTTCTTGCGCCTTTCAAACAGCCTTTTACCTGAATCTCTTCCTGAATTCCACCCGTGTTAAGCTTCCGCTCCTAAGTGTCTGGCACGATCACAGCAATGAATATTGATGAGCGGTACGCGAAGGACTTCCCTACCACCTTCAACAACGCGTTTGTTTCGCCTTCAAAATAAAAAAAAAGCATCTGGATAACTTAAACCCAAGATATTCCTTACAGAACCACAAGTTCTTGTGGCTTTTGCAACAACAAAAAAAAAACATCTCAACAATGCTGTGCCGTGCAGGAACCAAACATCGAAACAATATTCGCAAAATCAAAACTCTTAACCAACGGTGGAAGGAAGCGCTTCAAATTTTATTTTTCTCTCACACAGAAATTATAAGTTTCTTCAATTACATGGTGAAGCAAAAATGAGCCAAACCATAACCAAAGCGTGAAAAACTTCTACCACAGTTTTTGCATCGCCTAGGTTCGACCTGCACGGGGAGTTTTGTGGTATTGTGGAAGCTTTCGCTTTCATCGAACAGTTTTCCGCAAGGAGTTTTCTTGTAGAATGCGGATGAAGAAGGTGTTGCAAATTGAAAAAAAACAACCCGTATCAGCACGAGACCTGCAGGTGCGATAAATACTACGTCTCGAATTGTTCCATTTTTCCGAAGGAGCAGAAACTTTTAAGCAGTTCTTGGTTTTTCTTGAAATCGATGTGGTTTTCTTATTGTGTGACAAAAGTTTATCACCGTGCAGCCGTGGCTTAAATGGTTCAATTTGGTGAGTTGCGCCTTCCGTAGGTATGGTATTGATAATCAGCAGCTCGTTTTAAGCGAGCGCTACTAGAGGGAAGTAACAAGTTTTCCTGCTACATAGCAAATACTCCGTGGCCATAATAAGGAATAAGGCGACGGTGGTAGAGAGCGATCGTGTGCGTTTGCACATGATTTTCAGGCGTCGTGAATATTTTATTCAAATTAGCGATCTGATCATAAAACTTTACCATTTGTCGTGCGTTTCCATTCCAATTGCTCAGGATGTAAGGAGGATATTTCAACACGTAATTATTTTCACACCCAACGTTTCTATTTCCACCTGTCATGAAGAGTAGCTTTGGCAGCGAATCTTCTGCTCAAAGGCGAAGGTTTAATGAAAGGGGATTAGAAAACTTTGCTTCGTTGAGGTGGCCGGATAGCTATTTATAGCGTAGGAAAAAGTACCAGTTTGTTATTCTCGTGTCAAAGACCAGTCTTGGCAAAAACTAATTAAATGTTGGTTTTTTTTTGCGGTGATTGTTTATTATGTCATAGTGTGTCACTGATCTTAAATGAACGGGATTCGTAAAGTTTCCTTTTACTTACAAAAACTTTGTGTTTTCCATTTTGTCTTCTTTTCTGTTGTATCAAACTATTCAATACAAAGAAAACGACTTTCTCACGACTTTTTTGCCATACTATGGAAAAAGTTGTCTAGTTAGTGAGTGATTATAGTATATAGATTCATCACGAAAGGAAAAAATGTTTAATGTAAGTTTCTTGACAGATCATTCTTAGTAAACTAATGATTGAACAAATCTTAATTAAGAAGTAATTAAGAAGTTATTTAAAAAAAATTGAAAACTTTAAACTACAACCCCACTTCTTGTATTAGTAAAAGTAGCTCCTTACACGCCCATGTTTTATTGAAGCTGTCAATTGTGCTTTACTGCAATGCAGCTAGCACCAGCATCCAACGATTTGATGGGAATGTTTGCCAAAAAATCTTACAACGCTTTGAGCGCTGCAGTTACCAGGCCCCCGTCTGAAATTCCACTGTGAATGCTCTGGGATAAGGTAATTCCATGAATGCTTCTAGGTCAAAGGAAGCAATGCACGCGACGCAGTTCAAGTTCAAAGCACGCGAACCACCAGCCCGTGTCAGTTACTTCCTGCACATAAGCACGTGACATACCAAACCAGTTGGGGTAAATTCTTCCCAAAATATCCATGTTTCTTCCAAGCTTGCAGTATATCGTAGCAATGGAACCGTGATGTGCTACGAACACTTTCAAGCTAATGTTTTGCTCCAGGGAGCAACAGTCTGAAAAGAAAAGTAAACTTTTTGTATGATGGTGAGCCGTTTAAAACACAAAGCATTAAAAATTGATTACCCTCACAAATGGATGTCCCCTAGTTCACGCAACTTGGAATTAATCAAATTTCCAAACTTCAAGCGAGCAAAAAAAAAAAGGTCGATCTCGAAGGGCTCGTGCGTGTTGTGTTGTGACCTTAAATTTCCATGGCACCGTTTTTCGCGGAATGCCTGCATTCACTTAGAATCCGAAGCAGGGGAAACGCCTTGCAAAACAATCTAATGAGCTTCCGCTACGAATTCCCGGTGTTCATTTCCCGCAGGAAAAGTTTAGGTGCGCGCCAAGCTCGCCCAATGTGGGCGAGAATCACTCTACTGGGTTGGTATTGCGATGAGTTGTTGATATTGGTTTTAATAAAGTTGTCAGCTCGTTACCGGGCAAAAGGTGCGTAACTTTGCAGCAGTTGAAATTTGAAACGAGCAAAACAATTTCGCTTGAAAGCGGTAGCACCAAAGTGTGTGTTTGTGTCGCCCCTTCGGAAATAATAACATTTTGCCATCGTTACTGTAAAAGGTTGTATCCATGCCACTGGCAGCCAATTGTAACTTCTAAATGTAACAAGTTTACAACGTGTTTAGTGGCACAAACAGCAACAATAAAAGGTTCAGATTAATGTTTTACTTAGCAACGTAATTTTTTTACTTTGAAAAATTATTTTGTAACAATAAATGTTAAAATATGAATCTTCAATATCTTCACGTTGCTGTGGTTCACCCCTTCGGTTTATAATTTGGGTTTGGATTATCGAAGGGTTAGATTCAATTTTGGAACCGATTCACCTTCTCCGATTTAACCCAATCACAGGAATCACATTTTTTATTGCCAATAGCAACGATGAAAATACCTTTTGCTACCACCTTGCTACCTGGTGACGACAGCGGTGTAAAGCAACACGTACGTGATTTGGAT
>KB696798.1:0-11142 GCA_000349165.1 Anopheles christyi | reverse complement strand
GTTCTTGTTGTATTACTTCCATTCTATGCTCTTTTGTGTTTCTAATACGAAATTTTCTTTTTTCCCATTTTTGGCGTTTTTTTTTTCTTGTTGCTACTGTTTTAATGTTTGCTTCAACAAGCAAATGGAAAATTTTCGAGCGAACAGACGAACCATCCACAGTGAGTGATTTGAGTTAATTTGAGCTTCAGAAGGCTGTAATCACAGCATCAGTGAAGAAAGAGGTCGCTCTAGTTTTATTATTCCACTCCCCAAAATGACTGTTTATCTTTCAAACATTTCGCACAATTTATCACCAAGCCTTGTCGAGCGCAAACGTTATGAATATTTACATTTGCTTTCATAATTTAATGGACTTGGGGCGTGTCACTAAAGCCAAAAAGGTTTCGACAAAAGAAACATTAATTAAATTTCGTTGAGATACATGTACAAAAAATGTAAAAATGTTTTAATTTTCTAACACGTCCTACACTACTTTTAAATATAATCAGAACACAATCAGTATTTCAAAGAAGGCAAAAAAACGATGTTCCAGGTTACATGGCAAGGCATACACAATCTGCATACATACTCGTACGATACTTATTCTCGTTTCCTTATACCATTGCATTTGCTTTCCGTTACTCTAGAATCTATAAATGTATCGACAAGCTCTCCGAAATATACATTCACGGCACGTCGTACCGTCACTGAAACCACGACGACGAGAGCGAGCTGTGATTTCGATTTCCAATCATAACCCCTTGCTGGCGGGGGAGAGCAGTTTTTGAATTATCCTACTTTTGCTTCGATGCACCCAGCAAAGCATGAAACGGATCCCTCGACGTACACGAAGAAAACCAAACATCCGTAACGGAAGGTATGGCAATACACAACGCAATACGCCAAGAGGCGTATCATATTTTTTTGCACATGAAAAAAAAAGGTTTTATTCCGTTTCTTTTTCTTATTTTGCTGCATGTTAAAGAAGTTTATGTAACGCAAAAAAAAACAATTGTACTAAAATGTTAAACTCATCCTCGTTGGGATATGGTTGACTGCAGTTTCTTGTATTTTTTTTAAACTCATACTACCTAGAACACAAACAAAAGCATCATCAAACGGATCGTTTTACACGGTCTCTCAACCCTGGAGGACTAAAAACACACATAAAATAGAGCATGTTCTTAAGCACGAAGGTACAAACTAAATACAGGATATAAAACAGCAATCGATTTTCCTATCCAAGATCCTAACAACGAGATCGTTGGAAATCTGCAAGATACCGTCTAGCAAACGACAAACACATCAAGCACATTGAAGCAAAGCAAACATAACCGAACGAGAACCATTATCCAACTCTGCACGCTGTATGGTGGCACATGCAGTGCAATAGCGAGAGTTCTTTGCTGTTACACAGTGCGGCGCAACCATCGACCAGCGCCGCATCATCACGACCAGTCGATTGCAATTGATGTCAAACGAAATGCGACTGACAGCGACCTCTGTGTAAACCAGTGCGGGCGCTAGACTACCTCCCATCGCGGTGCAAAACCGGCATCCATCAACCGGCAGCGGCCACTGGTATGCTTGGGGCTGCACTGGCTGCACAACACAATTGCCACCGAAAACATCGCACCAAAGGCCATCAAACAGCAAAAGACCGGTGCCAAATACTTCTCCCCTCTACTGCCACCCTTTCTTTGGCATTCTTCTTCCGGGTGGTGTTTCGAAATCGTGTCATCCCCTTGGGTATGTCCGTGAAGATTTCCCACCACTTTGGGGGGGCGGCAACGATCGAACTATCGTTTCACGCGCGGCCCTATTTCTTGAGAGTTTTGGTGAAGCTTCAGCAAACGATGAGCTGTTAGCCGTGTTCAATATCACGACCAGCTGCCAAAATGTCACCTTCTTGAGAAGGCGCGGGTAGGGATGAAGAAATCGGATTAGGTCGTACATTTGCATGACGGGTGTTTAAATGCACCAACGTGCATAACAGTTCATTACGAAGGTGATTGCATAAATTGTTGTAGAGGAAAAAAAGTCACTAGTCTTGAAAGGAAACTAACACTTGAAATGCTTAAACAGGCATAAATAATGGCTTATGTCTTAAATATATAATATCAAATATCTTTGTTGCTATACAGTTGAATGAACATATCGAAAGAAGATCATCCAAAAAACAATCTAAAAACTTGAAGTGTATTTTATTCTACCTCGGCTCTTTGCTGTGTACACAAAAAAATGCAATCAAAGCATTTCAATCAGATGACATTGCGTTCAGGAACAATGAAAATGGAATGTAATTGAACAGTAATTGCACCCACAAAAAAGCAACAAATAATGATGCCAAGAAAAGGACGCTGTACACAGCGCGTTGTTTCGCACATGAAAAATATCGATTTGCCAATTTGACAGCAAAAAAAGCAGCCAACCCCCCCAAAATCCAATCAAACCCACGAAGGGAAAATGATTGCAAAAGAAAAACCCCATCGCTTTATTAACCCAGTTTCCGACCAAAAAACTGGGCAAAAGCCCTACACTCCATATATCCCGATGCTCATCTCAGTGGAAAACCCGTAACAAGATCTGTGCCCTAAGCATCCCAACATAAAAATAAAAAGTCCAGAACCAGAAGAGAATATAAAGAAGCCCAACACACAGACACCCACAAACACCCCATACTGTTAAGACCATACACATAAACACACATCAACAGATGATGTCACGCTGAAGGAGCGGATATAAAAATAACGTTCCAGTTCTTCCAGATCAAAAAGTTGACTGCGAAAAAAAAGGGTCCAGCGAAGGAAGAAACAATGTGGGAAATGGATAACTAGAGAATAAAAAGGACATCATCCCCCGCAGGAAGCATCCTTTCGATTGGAATGGGAAGCCTGACGATGAGTGCCTCCTTGCGAAGATACGACGACTGGAACTGCTGCTCTACAAAACCAATAACCTAATTCCTACTTTGTCCGAGAGATTGTTCGTAAGCAGAACAGAGGGATCCTCACGCTACGCTTACGGTGAGTCCTCTTTAGATGGTCTCATTATTTTTATGGAGCCACAAGCAGGCGACAGGGATGACGAAAAGCTTACTGACCTGCGAACGAGATAAGAGAGCAACAAACAAAAGAGCAGCCCATTAATTATCGGGTAAAACAGAAGGTATTTAAGGAAGAGGGTGATTAATTTGAGGAATTTAAAGTGAGGTTACTGTGACGCTTCTTGGATCGAAGTTAACAATACATTTCAGAGATTGTCTCTTTTATTGAAGTAAAATTAAATTATATCAAGTCTTAAACCCTTAATACAATATTTCAACATTTTCCTTTAATCGTATAATGCTGCGATGTCTTTCAAAACGTTTCAAAAACTGCCCCAAGAATCGATCTGAATGTCTGTTTTTCGTGCAGCCAAACACCCTCAAATATCACGAATATCGCACGGCATGAACCAAACACCGTTTCGATCGGGCTAATTGAGTGAGCGGTGGCAGAGCGCGGAATCTGTTCCATTATCTAGGGATCCCCCCGCTCACTTCCCATCCCCAAACCGTTCAAACCCTCCCCAACCGTGATGGGAAATTGTGACGGCAATAAAAATTATTTATGACTAACGCTGCAGCACCATCAGCAAGCACGTTAAACTAGTATGGTTCAAGTTAGGTTCGCCGCCTGCGGTTTCTGAACGCGCCGCCATTCGCTATTATTCCATTCCACGAAACGATGCATTCCAAAGGGGGCGGCGCCACACCACAAAAAAAAGGGCCGCCAAACATTTGCCACACATTTTGCCCGAGGCGTTGTCTTTCTATTATTATTTTTTTCGTTCGTTCGTTCATTTCCTGATCTTTTATAAATCTTTGGATTTCATTTCTCACACAGAGTTTGTGTGCCCGCGCCGGCAAAAGATTGCGATCGAAGAGAATATAGGCTCTCGAAAATAAAGTGACTGAACGCACCATCACCATCATCATCACGGTTGACAGGCGGTGGCAGCGCAAAATGTCAAAAAATACGAAACCGAGCAGGCCAGGCAGCTGCAGCTCGGGCGTGCGCGAAAAAGCACCAGCAGAGCCGCACGCTTCTAAGCCTGTCAATCGGAGCTTGATTGAAGTAAAGCCATCCCTTCTCTCTTTCTTTAAGTTTCGTCTAAGGAGGAAATAAAATTAAAACGCTACGAGCTAAAGGTTAAAATACGGATTGTATGCTTTTATGGCCAGTTGACAATGCCCGGCAGGGAACCGGAATTCCGTCACTAATCGTAAAGCCGGATGATGGGGCAGGAAACTAAAGAGATATGTGACAGAAAGGAAATCCTTTTTTGAAAGACTGATATTGACGTCAGCAAAACTAGAGTGAGATGATAACGCGAGCACAAGAAGTTTCACTGTTGATTGCAGTTCATATAACACTTTTATGAGGAAATAAAATATTAAAATGATGTTTTTAATACTTCTCAATAAAACAAGATATTCCAAACTGCAACTCAGAAGCTTTTGGTCCATAAAATTTAATAAAACTCAATAAAGAGCCTACGGAATCTGGGTGTGTGCGCGCAACCCTTTTTTTATACGCCGACGCACAAAAGGGTAGGCATACATCAAACAATGTTTCATTTAATCATTTTGTCGCATAAAATGAAAGCAATGCTACATCAGCTGCTCGAGCTAATCAACTATTCCACCTCCGAAAGGGACAAACACACACAGGCACACACAATTGCTTGAAACAAACATTGCCCTTCATCAAATCAAAAGCCCACGTACGTGGATACGTGCGATGAACTCGCACTGATAATGTTACGATTATGAACGCCCTCTCCCCGGCCCTCCTCCAATAGTTATGTATATAGCATTGCACATTCTAGCCGTTGCACAGCATTTCCAACACAAAGGATTGCCAAGCGGTGAAACTGTTGCTATAAATGCAAATTTAATTCCACACCCTCTATTAATCATCTCGCTCGCAATCGATATTTCGCACACATACATTACCGCTTGCTCCACACGAACGATTTGTCACCAGCAGAAGGAAACGTTTGAAATGTTTTGCATGTTTTGCAAAACAGAGAGAAACATTAAAACATGATTTCCATGGTAGGATAAGCACGCCAACGTTCAGCCCTCCCTTGCGTATTGAAGTTGCTATGGAAGAATATTGATATTATCTACCTTTCACAAAAAATTAACAAATCAATCATTCAAAATTCAATACATACAATTAATCACACAAAAATGCTGCTCCTTATCTACTAACCAGGTTCAATAAAATAGGACAGCAAAATAGTTCATCTTGATGCTCTAGATCAAGATACACTCTATATGAATTCGATTGTGCCAACTTTCTTCGCACGATTTTCCATACCGTGCTACCCACCTGAGGGCTTCCACGATTCCGCGCACGTTGCCAAATTGGACAGCAAGGTAACGATCTGGATGGCCAGAAAGGGCGAAGCGCCGCTACATTACACACATTTATGCCCCGCCACAATACATGACCAAGAGAGGAAACAAACCAAACGAGCTCCAAAAAGCGGCTGCACAAAACCGAATCAATTGCCACCGGGCTTAAGACCGTTTCGAGAGTGACCTAGCATGATTTCCGCGTTTCCCCGTTGGAGAACACACCCATCCTTATACCGATGAAACAGGAGAACGCCAAAAGGTGCCAAAAGATCTCACGAACCTTTCGATTCGGATCTAATCCGAACAAGCTCTTCCGGCAACCATTTCATCGATAGACATTTCACCAGGGTGCCCCGGAGCTATTTTTTGGAACCTCATTTCACAGCCCAATCTTCTTCCTCCTCCAGCACCGATGGTGGGCCATCATGATAGCTGATAGTATCATTCACCGTTTTCCAGCGGTGAGCTGTTATTTCGTAAACGAGCTTCCACTTCATAAACGTGTTTTGTATGGCCGCATCGTGCTGCTATCACAAAAAAACGGAACGTTCTTAAGACGATTTGTTGATGGGGTTTCCGGAAGCCAACAAAAAAAGAGATGCTTCACTATAACCGATTACATACTTTCAGGCGCGCACGTACATGGCGATCGGTCGACGATGAAACACACACGTAAGGTATTAAAGTGCGAAGGGCTTGGCACACGAGTCAAATTAAATAACCATTAGTGTAGTGGCATTCCAATCCGGTCTCGCGTGGACACAAGGCAAGCCGATGAAAAGATACTGGAGAGCTGGTCAGAAACAGTTTGGCGGCAGCATAAACCACAATCAATCCGATAAATCCATTTTATGGAAAATAATATACCGAAAAGCACGCGTACTACGGAGTGAAAGTGAAATCGAAACTCACAACACAGCCTGTGTGTGCGCGCCTTACGGTCTGCCTGTAATGGCCGTAACCTAATATCTGCCCCGTTAGTTCACCCTCGTCGACCAATCGAGCGTACCCCCGCAATGTCGTAAGGTTTGTGAATGCGGCTGACGGGATAGTGATTGTGGAGACCATTACTTTCCATCATTCAATTTTCTTATCTTTTCCCCGCCAAGTGTTGCGCTGGATCCGGAGCATATCTGGAGCAGAGATACCAAAGATCCGAAAGCTCTGTGGAAGTGGATGTAATCCAACGAAATTCGCATGACCTAGATATTGGACCCGATTCACCAACAGCTGGTGTGCGTATCGTTTCCCCTGCTGGGAAATTTGACACCTCCAAAACGACCGTCGTCTATTCGTCTGCTACAAGAGTGCAAGCGTAGTAGTAGTGCTTCATCATTGCGATGCGAAAGGAAAAACGTCCGTACAGGAAAATGTCTGAAGCTGCTCCCAAAACCCTCTGATTCATGGCGTGCCCAAGCTTACCCACAATATCCGGTAAATAGATTTTTGACACTTTATTATCGCTGATCCTCTTATAGGGCGAGCTCTTGCGCTAACAAATGTCCACCGTCCAGCGTTCGTTGTCATCGGTCTACTCGGACGCAGCTGTTTGGCCTGTATGTTGGCGTGTTCGGAAAAACGACCTAAGCGACGTCCATTAACCACCGCGTCAGAAGAAGGGAATGGATCAGCCAATTGTCTGTCGTGTGTGAACACCCCCTGCTTTGCACCACACAGCTGTAAGTGGTTTTGGAAAAGAATTTGTTGTGTCACGACCGATGACCAGCTGTGATTCTTCCGGTCGCTCTACGTGGATAACATCCAGCAGAGGGAAGGGAGATGGACACAAATTTGGACAACAAAGATAAAGGACAAAACAAGGAACGTGAATAGGTCCTGTTGCTGCAAAGCATACAGGAAGAAGGAATTCCACAACCAAAACCGGACCGAAACGGCATGGACCACCCGCTGGAGAGGGCCGTCACCAAATGTTTGGCCTAAATTGACAAATGGAATCGAATCAAAGACGCATCACAAAAAGGTAGTTTTTTCGGAAACGTTCTTCTTTGAAGGAGATGTATCCAAGAGAGTCTTTTTCTCTTGGTAAGGACAAACAGATGATAAAGACAATGATTAAATGAGGTAAACCACCAACAATTCTTTAAGCTTCACTATTGAAATAGTCAAAAATAGAACCATTTAGGAGGAAAAAGATTACAGCTTAAGTGTTTGAGGTGAGATAACTCTGACACTGATCGAACAAAACCTTGTATTCTAGAGGTAAAATTACAGAAATCAATCAACGTTCAACGATGGAACACGAACGCTGCAAGGTGATTCACACAAAACCCCTCAAAAACCTTCATTTATCACTCTACACAAACGTTGTGACACTAAGTCATGCTCTCCATAGCCATAATACGCCGTCCAACAGCCGATAAAGTACCTAATTAATCTCTGTATTTATACACTCTTTAATGCTTTCAATGTTGCATTTCCATTACCGCATACTGCAGGGCATTCTGTTCATGATGAGAATGAACAGGGAAAAAGACAAATGCTGCATAAAATATAATCCAACATGGACGGAGTCCCATCTCCATTGCCGTACCGTCAAAGATCGTACGGATTAGCTCCGTACTGCAACTGCTAAAAAGTTCCAACAAGAAACCATTGCTACAAAAATAACCTTCACCAAGGGGGGAAAAACAAACCCTGGAAGGTTACAAATGTTGCCGGTATTTTATTTTAATAGTTTATGTTCGACATTAATTATTGTTTCCATACACAATTTTTGGGTAAACGGCCACGGTAAACCCCACAAATGACTCTTACCCACCGATGGGGATCGGTACGCATAATTTCTTTCCCGATAGATTCCCGAAACCCGAAACCCGGTACCGGATTTTCCCTACAACTTGGTGCACTAATCCCTCCATCCGTCTAGAATGTGGAACCTTTTCGCTTTTCGTTCGCTTACTGTCGGTTGCCATGGTCTGCTAGACTGCTAAACCTACACTAGTCGACTCGATTAAGCACCAGTCTGGCAACAGAAAACGGAACACAACACGGGCTCGAATGCTCCGTAGGAAAAGCCAACCAGTTTCGGTGCCAAGAAGGATGCTGAAGGAAAATATTAAAAAGATTTATCACGATCAAGCGGGGATGCAGCAGCAGCATCAGCAACCAAAGCCCTAATAGTGCCGGAACGGTGCACACAACACAAGAGCGAGGGGGGTCCATGGGAAATCACTTTACTTCTTTCGCACAAAAGCTAACAAAGGAGTCTACTGCCCCAACTCCACACTCTCGGGAGGAAGCTCTCAAGCTGCCCAGCTAGCGCTCCCTGTTGCACGGAACCTTATCCGTCGCGCGGGATCCGATCCGTAGAGGATTACAGACCTTTAACTGCTCGACAACAACAGCAACGGCTTGCCTTGGAAAGGGGTTCGATGTTGTCGTATCTGATGGTTCCTGTGTTTTGTCTTCATCTTACCACAACCGATTCATAGCTTTACCTCTCTCGTGGGTAAAAGAGTGGAAGGAGTTCATCATCATTCATCAAACAACTCCGAACGAGGGGGGACCACCGTCAAAGATAACATCGGTAGGAGACTTGATCGATCGAGGTACACGAGCTAAAATATCGCAAAAAGGATAATACCTCTTACCAGCCGATACGCAATGCTTATAAAGCGAATAGGCTCTCAATAGCGGAAGAAGTTGTAAAGTATACATAGCGAACTTTTACCTCAAACCAAGCCGCGGGTTTGCGCGTTGTGAAGAAGCAAACGCTGCAAAGCAGGATCTGCTCCACCAGTACGCCTCGATTTATCCTGCGATGTACGCAATTGCTCTCAATAGATAATGGTACGCCTGGCCCGGTGTTGTAGCCTACCCATCCTAGCAAGAATATTAATTGTTGCATTATTGCATCCGCCACGGCATTCATTGGACAGCTTTAGCAACGATGCAGCGGCTAGAAATCGAGTCATAACGAGAAATCTATTGCCGGATAGCAATAAAGCTCATGCTAAGGCCTGCGAACATCAACACAGCGGTACGATAATCTTAACGCTCGACATAATCGTGCTGGAATTTTGACGTGTAAAATGCTGGGAAGTGGGATTTTGCTGTTTGAACTGATTCTATTGCATTTAGCTGGTCACGTACCATCGCCAATTGGAGTTTGCAGGAGTTTCTGAGGAATTTGGACGATGCACAATGAGTGTAGAATAGACGATTTTAAAACGTAGGCTCTTAAACCCGTAGCGAAAATACAGGTGAAGCATTGCAGTGTCTAAACTCTTTATCTAGATAAGGCTTTTTTGAGAAAAAATGAGGAAATTTATCAAGTTTTTCCCTTTCAGCATATTTCAACGTCCAATTATGCAAACAGATGAAGACGAATCATCCAACTCCAGCACAGGTTGGAGCTACACTTTTTCTTCTAATACAATCTTTATCCCTTTTTCCTGGATGCGAGCACAAGCAACAACAAAAAAAGGAAAAGGATAGACAAACAAACAAACACACCAAACATATGGTGAAAAACTTTAATACAATGCTAATTTTATTCACCAGAAACACCTTGCATAATATTTCACACACTCACCACACAAAATCCATCACCCACACCAGACCCCTTTCAATTTTTCTGCTGAAGCTCTCTAGACTAAAAACAAAGCACACAGAGAGTAGTAGTAGTACGACACCTTCAGTTGGAGAGGTAAACCGAGCTCGATTCTGAGATATAGCATGAAAGTAGACGCCGTAGACGCTCCCCAAATCCCAGGAGAAACGGGAAAAGCATAATCAAATCACCCTTTTCCGACAAATCTCGGCGGTTGCCTTGACGATGATGACTTTCCCGGAAACACATCAAAGTCTTCCCCCAAAGAATGTGTGTGTTGGTCTTCGTGTGGTGTACTTGTGTGCACTCGAAAATATTCGGTGACGATCGAAAGGATTCAAGCGAAAAATAACACCCGCTTGGTACGCTCGATATGTCTGCGTTTATTATTATTTCTCCTCCTCACCCCCCACAGGAAAACAGAAGAGTAGCATTCCTTATTTAAAACGAGACAAAAAGATGGAGAAAAAATAGACTCCAAAAACAAATCTATGGTTACTTTACAAAAACTCTTCACAAACTTCCAAAAAGTCCCACTAGGGACCAAAATAAACAAACCAGAAAACCGCCCAGACCAGAGCATGAAAAAAAAACACATTTTAACTTCACGAATGTCTTCCATTGAAATCGACTTCTCCGTGAAGGGAACTGTTATGAAAAGAATCTATCTAGAAGAGATATAGAGAGAGGGATCCGCTCCAAGGATGCAAAATGAAACGAAAACCTCAGGTTTTGGAAAGGGGTGGATCAGGAAATGTAAACGCAATTACTCAATCTCGTAAAATGCTAACACTCTTTTGCTGGTTGCACTTTTTGCATGCACGGTTGTTCGGCAGTCCCACACAATTTCGACTGACACCGACCGGGAGTACGCAAAACAACAAAAAGCCCTACATGAGGGTGGTGTCTTCCACCTCTTTTGACAGTTTATCGTCGTTGTCGTTGTTAGGCAAAAGTCAAAGTTGCAGTTTTCAACTAAAACGAGAACCGGCAAGGGGTGAAATGAAGGGTACTACTACTGCACTTGCAATCTCCTCTCCAGTTGCTTCTCCAATTCTCTTGAGGAGCAAAACACACATACACACACACATAACCACCACTCATATGATGATTCCATAAAATGCTTCTTCTGCAGACGTAATCGTTATGTATGTTTGCAGAATGTCTGTCGGTTGGC
>KB696797.1:0-11187 GCA_000349165.1 Anopheles christyi | reverse complement strand
TAGGGATGGTTAAAATTAACAAAAAAAAAACTTATTTCAATATTTCATTACCCTCCTATTGTTAAATAGATGACTAATGCTATCGCGAAGGAAGGATGTTGGGTGTTTTTTTTTGCTCGTTCATAAATGGACAAAATTTAAAACCATTTTGGAATCATATTAAGCTCAAGCCGTGGGCAAAAACTTCACTTGGCCCCGTCACGGGCTGCGTTGTGTCTCCGAGGAGTCTTCCACTGTCCGGTACGCACCGAATCCTTGCACCATCAACGTCCCCATGAGAATTGAACGAGGCACTTTTCACGGCTTATGATAGTGGTGTCGGTGTGTGTGTGTGTATGTGTGAGGGGATGATGTTTTTTTGCTCATCCAAGTCCATATCCCATAAAACCGAACGATTTGTTCGGTGAGTGTTGGGTAGTGTTTTTTTTTTGCTTTAAAAATTCCATTTTCCTTTCCCGCCCGATGTTCACATTGACAGTCCCTGATTCGGTTCATTTGTGCGATCTGGAGCGTTCTGAACAAAGGCAGATTAAATGAGCAGCACGTTTATCAATAATTGATTATGAGCATTTTTTGCCGTCACGATAGTCTAATATTCAAAAATAGGGGATTAATTCGGTTATGGCTCGCGAGGGGGGAATGATTAGGAAAACTGGGCTGTGTACATCTGCCGATTGGAGAATGCGATTGAAAATGCACAGTAGGGTTTGTGCTAGTGTGCAGTTGTGTCCAATGTGAAGGCATATTTAAGGAAACAACAAATTTGTTTTGCAGCTTAGGGAAATAAACATTAATGGATTAATGGATTCCACTGGGCAACATTCACCATTCGGTTGATTAGCTCTATTGCTCTCCTGATAAATGTTAACTATTTATTGTTTGCAAACAGTGCCATAAGTTGGTTTAAACATAATGCATTTTTGTATCTTTAATTTACAATTTCTTGAAGACAGCAACATAGGTTGGCCACTTTCTCTTAGTAAAATTATAAAATGTGCATTGAAAAAGCCCCCTCCCCTTGAAAAAGAAAAGAAATAAAGATTAAAATGGTATCGCTGTTCAAAACTCTCTTGCTCGATGTCCAATTTTGTAGAATGGTAATTTTTATCACACCAAAAACCTTCAAGATCCGCTCGATAGATCTTGTGCATCAATTAAACATTAGCCCCCAAAGTACATACGGCAAGATTTAGAAATCCTCGTCATATCTCCTCCACTTACCTCCCCCAAGCCATCTATTTCTATTGAAATTCGGAAACGGGACGATACCATTTTTAGACAACATTTTCCAATCGGTAGCCCCCTGACGTCAGTCTGTGTTTGCTTTATCCGCTTGGGGCGTTTTGGGGAGGGGGTTTAGCGCTGGTTGGTTCGACGAACCGCAGCCCACAACCATGCCATCGGATCGAGGCGTAAATGTAGCGTCAAATGTACGCCTCCACCCGTGAAAATCTGGCATTTTTCTCCTGCGTCTGAATGGTGGCCGCACTATCAATCAAACACTTGCTATATTTATTCTACCGAGGAAATTCCAGCCAGTGCGTTCCTTACCATCGCTCATACGATCGTGTCCAAACGATCGAGCACGACCCGAACGCTGGCTAGACCGATGGTCAGGTAGGTCGGTTCGGTTTTATCTGTTTTCGGTATGAATAGTTATCAATCAAAGCCGGAACTAATGTGAACGGCGGCCCCGTTTGGAGGGAAGCTGTCAAATCCTCCACCGGAACAACACCAAATTCACGCCCCAGCAGTCGATTCGGCGGGGGGTCCGAACTTGAGAGTTTGCTGAACTCGTACACACGAGCATGTATGTTCTTCCGATCGTGTTATCTTCGAAGCTGTACCCGCGTAGCCCCGCTCACCCCGAGCTGGAAATCAATTCCAACCCAAAGCTAATCAACAACGTGACTTCTAATGACTGCGCACGGTGGATAAATTCAAGACGGTGTTTCGAAAGTCGTTAAAGTTTCAACCGCAAGCGGTACAGACCGTTTGTTGAACAATTATTCTTGTTGAAAAAGCGCATTTGATCGCGCTTTCCTCCGGGTGTGGCTGCTTTCCGCCCATTGCACCCGTTTAGTTCTCGATGTGTTTTTTACGGTTGCCGGTTTCTTTGACACTGGTGCAGTGAATGAGTGAGAAATGGGCAAATAATCGCTTTCCAACCTTAAACAATTACAAATTGCGTATAGAATAATGTTACAGTAAAGTTCCACATTACTTTATTGGCCAAAGATGTAATGAAAATTAACTCTGAAAAGGTGACTGTGGCTTTTTTTTCATTTTTTGTCGTCGTTTGGAACTGCCAGCAGGACTTCAGCAGAGCAGCTAACATGTAACATTTTTATTCAGAATATTAATTAACTTTATGAGACACACTTTTTCAAACAGAACAGTCACTTCTATAGCGAAAGAATAAAAAACGATTTTTTTGGGGGCAATATTTATGCCAAAAGTGTACCGAAAAAGATATATCTATGCAGGAGGGTCGTTAAATTATGGATAAAATATAAACTCTCAACATTCTTACTTTGTAAACGATCGTCTTCTTTAACGCGCTGTGAGCAATTTTGACGATCGCTGATCATCGCTCGCATAAGTAGATATTCACAAGTCACAAGGGCAAGTAGATTTTAATGATCCGAAAAAGCGAGAGAGTCATCGACGAGGAACTGGCTTTTACGACCGCTTTGCTAGCCGAACCGCAAACCTGACGATCGATTAATCAGCCAGCTTACGCGCATAAGGGCCGCTCGGCGGTAGCATCATCCGAAGGCACCAGTGAATTTAAACTAGGTCCGAGGCCAATGCACGATCTAATGCTAGTTGGGCCTGAGATGCCAAACGCACACCTACTCCTACAATCGGCACTCCGTTCACCTTAACTCGGCTGCCCTCGCGTCAGGGGTCCTGCATACGGAAGAGGTTTAGCCTACTTCCCCCTAGCACCTGTTGGTTGGAATGATGGAACATTGTGTTTCTTTGTGTGGTGCGTGGTAGCAGCGGAAGGCAGGCGAAGACAGGCCTACTACAGTGACGCGCACTGACGTGACGCATTGCGACGATCACTGAAGCATATTGAGCATCATTAGGGATCCACTCTAGCGTAGAAAATGTTCAGCCATCAAATTATTGTGCAGAAGGTTTTGAAAAGCATTTATATTTAAATGTTTTGCTCGGATGCATTGTTTATAGCAAGCGCAAAGAGTGTGTGTATCTTTTTTACTTCGATCCATTCTTTCTCAGATAGTCTGAACGGTGGCTTTTATGTGCGCCCAAAAGTAAGACGCAAATGAAGTTTGATACAGGAAATGCTCCAACCAGGGGAGAAACAATAAATTCTCCGATAGTGATGGGACTGTTTTTTCTGTGGGTTTGTATGCTTGGTCAAAGAAGTGGTGAAACTTGGTCAAAGAAGTGGTCATTGACTGGGTAATTTAAACGGTTTTTAGAAACAGTGAATTATTTTTCTATGCAAATTACTGAAGCATTGTTTTAAGCCATTGGCACGTTAGATATCATTGATGGCAATTCAATGGTCGCATTAGCTGTGAGGAACAAAAATGGATCGTTGTTCAAGAAGTCTGTACTTGCCGACTTGGTTCGTCCAAGAAAGCACTTCCCTCATTAATGATCACACTATCGTAATCAAGCAGAATGAAATGTACTTCTTCGTTCTAGCAGCATGACATCACAGAGCGGCCCGCACTGTGTAAGCGCACAGATTTTACCCCGACCACATGGTCAGCGACGTCCATCCACCCACACCGGACAGTAGCGAATGTGTTAATCTAAATTACCAATCAACCCGAATACCCGGCGACACATTGAAACTACTTCCAGCATGCCAACATGCAATGTCCTATGGCGCAAGCGTCCAATCGGCTTCGGTCGGAAGTGGCTCAACGACCGCTGGTGGTGGTGGTGGTGGTGGTGGTGGTGATGGTGGCTTATCGTCGCAGTGGTTGTGCGCATTAGCTAAAGTGTGAATATGAAATAAATTGATTACAGACAGCAGATGGATGCGGGGCATTTAGCTCGCGACGCGAGTGGATTGTTTATTTATTTTATATTTTTTACAATTCCTTATTGTCCAGTGTGGCCGGTCGGCAGCTTCCGAAGAAACTGGAGGCCACACCACGTCCACCAGCAGCGTCGTCGCGATCGTCGTTGTCGAGGAATCTGACGCATAGATAGGCAACGTTTGCCTATGATAAATTGGCCAATTTAGCGGGAATTTATGATACCGGCCCATCGAGGTCAGGGAGCGTGTGAGCGAGCAGGATGGAACACGGACTCGAGGTGAAGAGATTTTTGCAGATTGAGCCTGATAGACGCACATCGTACACTTTTGATTGGAATTTCATACGTGGGCGTTGCGATCGTGTACCGGATAACTGGTCTCGATGCGCTCTGTCCCGGGGTCTTAATCGAGAGGGATGAATATTTGATGAGAGCGGCATTCGCGATCCGGTGGACCAATTGGACCATTGGCATATGTCGCTAGTCTAGGTACAGGGGCGGAAGAAGTTGCGAAGATGTCGTTGCCGTTCAATTGCTGTTTCCTTTAATTTATGCGGCTTGCCGGAACATCTTCGGTAAGCTTTGCTAGATGCGTTCACCAAACATTTTTATTACTTTTAGCGAGAAACACTTAATAATTCTTCAAGGTTGGTCTGTTCAAAAACATATGAAGCGATATGAAGGGTTGTGTTTCATACACGCTTTGCAATATCGCAACCCGTATGCGAGGTGATCTACCAACATCCGATTCATCCTATGGGACAGGCAGCAGGATCGTATTCCAACTCTTTACGAATGCTCTCATGAAACGGCGCACACCATCGCTTATTATGTGCACGATAGAGACATATGCCATTAGAACGCTACTCAAATGAGAATATTCGCCGAAGCGCGCTGGTTCAATATTGACACATTCCTTTTGCGCTGAAGAGCATTGTACTAGTTAGCAAGGACATGACCCACTCAAACCCACCCACACACCCTTTCGGTCGGCTCGGTGGAAAACAGGACTTGCTGTTTTTCCTACACGATTGCAACTTCACAGGAACGCGCTTCTCGGCCGCAGCCTATGGGCGTCCGATGCGCTGCATGTGCAAGTGCAGTGCCCGATCCTTGCAGCATTCACAGAAGTGGCCACTCTCATTTGTGCACCGTGCTAAATAGCTCCCTGGCCCTTCGCTCAAGTGTGGATATCATAATCGTAGTCGTAGTCGTCTGCCCAGTGCAACCGGATGCCGCTAGGAAACGAGTCTCGCAACATCTCGCAATGTATTTTTCTGCATCACTGCCAATCCGCATCCATCGCGTAAAGGTGGTGCAATGGGAAACAAGCGCAAGGGGATACGGATAAGGCCCAGTTCGTATGTTGTTCGTTTCGAGATGTTTGCTTATTTTCATATCATTAAGCTCTGGACCGGCATCGTGGGTTTCCAGCGGGGTCTGCCAACCATTAGGCTGAAGTGTTGATTTGTTCTTGTCCCCGTTTTCGAGCCTATTTGTCGGCCCATTTGTCGACTTCACCAGCTGACGTCCTTTCATTGAGTGGCGAAGCTAGTTGAGCTCATCTCATTAGCCAATGTGTTTTGTCTCACTCATACACTCTCTCTCTCC
Organism: Anopheles christyi; assembly: GCA_000349165.1. Classification (NCBI taxonomy): domain Eukaryota; kingdom Metazoa; phylum Arthropoda; class Insecta; order Diptera; family Culicidae; genus Anopheles; species Anopheles christyi. The sequence continues at coordinate 5,550 of KB696797.1, read as the reverse complement.
CTTTCTCTCCCATCACCGGAAAACACGCTACAGTTCATCAACCATTCCTTTAGAACTCCCCGAGCCGGTAGCCATCGATTGAGAGTGTTCAAAAATTAATCATCAACAATTGAGTCCTTAGCCTCGCATACAGGCATGGAAATCGCTCAATCTGTCAATCAAAGGGGAAATGTGGTGGAAAACAATTTCCACCTAAACTCGCTGGCATTTTTGAGCCCGAGAAAAGCCGACAAAACCTACGACCACAGACAGTACTGGCCTCGTCTCGTACCGGTCTCGAGTTCAAAGCGAAAACACTCTCAGCCGCACTCGAACTCGCTGAAGGACATAATTAATCATGAGCGGTTGGCACAAGGTTTGGCGCGTTGAAATCGACCGAAACGCGCCAGCACCCGCATTGCTCGGGTGTAAGGGTAAGCGTACCACTGTCCAAAACCGAAGCTCTGACGTCCGATTCGACACGAGACTTTGAAGGAATTGCAGTGGTACGCAAACTCAAAAAAAAAACTGTAACCGAGGGAAACCAACAGAAACACTTTAAAGGACGTTTCGCTTCCATCACGAGGGTTGCTGCATCGATGTAAATAAATCTACACATGTCACCGTGGAGTTTAGGAGCGGATTTCACCACCTTCTACAGCACACAGATACAGTTTGACAGGATACAGAAACGAGGGCTCGATTGTGGCATATCCCCCAAACTCTGGTGCAAAGGATACTCTTTCCATTGACACGCTGGAATGTGTCTCGGTGGGAAAATGCTTTAAAATTTTCACCAGTATATTTGCATTTTCGATAAATTATGTAGCACCAACTTCTGTTTTGCTGGATCGCTTGGTCTAGATGTTACTAGGAATAGACTCGGTGAAAAACGAATGTATCGCTTTCTCTTCCTAAGGGAAAATGTTTTATTAACTCGTTGCTTTTTCTGTTACAATTGATTTTTCTACCATTCCATTTTCGATAGCAAAAATACACAGAATACAATCTTGAGTCTTTTGAAAAAGAGAGCTGAAAACATTCCAGAAGACGGAAGCTGATGTGTAGTCGTTTTGGTGCTGGAGTTTTATGACAACCATTGGTTTCGTTGGTGACGTTTGATACACCTCGATCGTTTTCACTTCCATCGTTAGTAGGGGCCATCACTTACCTACACTTGTTTTTGGGAAACATTCCCACTGTCGGGTCGTTATGTATCCTTCTGCAAGATTTCACACAACCGCTTGTAAGCCCATCGCATGGTTTGCGGCGGTTTGGAGGGCCAGTTTTTCGGCGGGAGCAAATTTATGCATCGTGAACAGCGTGATGCTGCTGGATTTGTGTCGAGCATTAAATTTTATTGATATTACTACCGTGAAGGTGTGAGATCGCAGACGGATAAGCAACGAGACTGCTCGATGGCCACGGTACAGAGACGCCTCCACGGGTACGGGTTGATAATCAATTTCAGAAAATTCAAAACCGGTCGACTGATGATGATGGTTCCAGGGCTTGTGTCTTTCAATTTTTTTTTATAGCTCTTGCATTGCAAATGATGCAACGCCTGCTTCAACGAGCCATCTTACCGCACGTTGAGGTCGTTGTTTTAATTTCTGATAACGCTGGACCACAATACTCGCCCACTGAGGGCATCATGCTCTCTCTCTCTCTCTTTCTTTTTCTCGCTCTCTATCTGCTTTTACGGACATAAACCTCTATCACGTGCTAATTGTCGATACGTTTGCACCGCCGTAAACCTGTCGAATGCGTCTTTCGAAACGGTCTTTCCATAGATGTCCTGCTTTATTGAGTGTGCTTTCTTTGGATTCAATTCGTCTCGTTTAGTTGCTTTTATTTTCGGAGGAACCGCGCACACAGGCGCTTCTGCACGCTTCGTGGAACAAACCCCTAAAACCATTCAGTTTTTGCCGCGGAATGTCCAAGTAACCGCAGAGCTGCAGCAACACGTTGTATTTCATCCCAACATGTACACACGCGTAACGCACGAATGCCACACAGCGGAATGCAGTCGGTGATTGTTCTGCGAGCAAAAGGAGCAAACCTTAAAATCTACCTGCTCGCTAAAACGATCCCCCTAAAATCGCACTATTTGTAGTTGAAGAATTCCCATCTTCCGGTACACATCATCCACTCTCTCTCTCTCCTTCTCCCCCTGTTGCTTGTGATCTGGAACACATAAGACACAAACTGCCGCAGAAAGACACACCGTTCCGGCTGCATTTCATAAATAAATCAAATAAATTTAAAACAATTCCTCGACCACTTGTGCCTGACACCCTGCGCGACTGCCTGCCCGAAGTGCGCACGCCGGATTGAGCTGAGCTGGATTTTATTCAATCTTGATCGTAAAAACCTCGATTCGTTGTCATGAGCTGGGTGGGGTGATGTACACTGCAGGGTGTTGGGGAAAACAATTGGACCTAACACACGGACACTGGAGAATGAGCTTTACGGACCACTTCGGATTCGAATTTCGAGACAATACTCGGTGCAGCAGCAGCAGGAGGAGGACGAGCACTGGTGGATTGGTGGTGTGGACGCGCACAAACGAACCGTGGTTCAAAAACAAATAAAATGTAACTGAAAGATTATCATAGATTAATTTCCGGAATAAATTAAAATATATAACAAAAAGGCCACACTCCAGCCACAGATAGCGCAGAGACCTCACCGAGCCAATGGGTCAGGTGGAAAATGGTAGCAAGCGCACTCAAAGAGGCCGTGGATCGGATGGAAAACAAAGGAAAAACTTGCCCCTTGCTGGCGTATCCCATCTCACCTACCTACGCCTCGTGTCATTTTTCGATCAGATTCCTAGAAGCTTCATCCGAATGTGCGAAGGAAACTCGTGCCGTGCCGCGGGTTGCGAGGAAAAAGTGGCGTAATGACTAATGGTGTTCCGCAGTCCCCCAGGTGGAGCTCCGCGTGTTCGTAAAGTTGTGCATGAAATTTTTCAACTCAGTAGACACTGCGTCTTTTCTTGTTTTATTTTCTCCCGGTCACGTTGAACGACCCGATGCGTCGCGTAACCCCGTGAGAGGTGAAGAGGAAGTGCCAGAAACAACCGAAAGAAAAACTTTGCAAAATAGTACATCACACCACAACAATAGAGGCTTGTTTTATTGCACCTAAACATTGTGGCCTATGTAGGAGGAGCATGTCTCGCGTCTTGTAGTGATTGTGTGTTTTACAGTGCTCAGATGTAAAATCAATTTGCATCAAAATGGCGCCCTGGATGAGCCTTCATTTCGTTTCGTTTCGTTCGTTCGTTTAGGCGATTAATAATTAAACAAATGGGTAATGCTGTCCGGGGTCCGGCAACAGGCCACGGAAAGGTTTTCCAACTGACCAACCTCGCGCGTTGACTCAATGATGCATTAATGCAAATCCACATTGAAGGCAGAGTTTACGATCGGCCATTGAAAGATGCTCCACTTACCGAATCAAGACGGGGTAATAATCCGTTGTTTATTACCTTTCCGTGGGGGACTTTCGGAGGTCCGAGGTAGGGCACAGCAACAGGTGCACGCACACCAACTGGAACATGTCATAAAGCAGCGAAGCGAAAATTTATTCTTTAAAATAATTCATACACCATGAGATTCCTTGCAACGACGTGGCAGTTGGCCGCAATTGTGAGCCGCGTTTTCTTCTGTCTGGTCAGCGCGATGGTTCGACGTTCGATGGACGGGTGTGGTAAATAAGATTTCCCGAGGACCGAGCGATTATGAGCGTCCGTTAATATTTTATTCATATTTTCTTAGTTGTTGTTTTTTTATCGTCTGGACCGAGAGAAATCATTCCCCGTGCTCATTCAATAATCGGAGCAATTGCTGTTGGCTTTCGGAATTTCGGAAAATCATCATATTTTGCTTTCATATAGGTGTTTGAAGGTAGAAATGCTTTTTCGTGAAATGAAAGAGTCTTCTCCCTGTTATGCTACACATTCTTTAAGCAGTCTACATTCTTCGTTCCGCAACGAAACGAGAAACGCACCATTCGCTTCATTCCGATCGCTAAGATTAATCTATGATCTATGTTGCACCGCAGTTCACTAAAACCCGCCTCATAAACATTTCAAACCCACGGTACGCAAGTGTTCCCATCGGCGCCCCGGGAAAACTGCCCCAACGCATGGCACACATACACCACACAAGACAATGCGCGCCCGCAGTCACACTGTTCGTCGTCGGCAGCACCGTATGAAGACGTCTCACGTACAGCTTAACTTACGACGGCTCAACGCGCGAAGACATTGGCGATAAATACTTCGAAGGCGAAATGGCAAATGGATAAGAAAAGAAAAACAACAAACACACCCAATGGGAAATGTGTGTGGTTTTGCGCTTGCGAAACCCGGTGAGCAGCAACGATATCGGATGCGAAGATTGAAGAGAGCTATCCTTGTACGAGGACGCAGCGCACAATTGAAGAAGAAGCACATCCCCACGGTAAACGACAACGACGACGGGGACAAGACGACGACAATAAATGTTCGACTTTTGCCTTGACAGCCAGCAGCGAGTGCCGGAACGGTGATGCTGCTGCTGCTGCTGCTGCCATGCCAATGTTCCAATGAGATGTCCTTGTTCGCAGCCGTTGTTGTTAATTTGTACTTCTCCTCCACTAGTGTGCGCCCTGCCTTGCCCCGATGGTGATTGGCGAAGCGTGAGCACAAGGATGTGTGCTTATATCGCCTCGGTATCTTGTCTTGTGCATCGAATAAAAGGTCAGCCTCCCAGACCAGCGGACCTGTGCCTGCCGGCTCCCGGTAACTACCGACTGTGCGGCTACCAGTGTTGAGAGTCATCAATTCCCATTTCCCACCGAAACTCCACATCCCGGGAGTGTATAGGAAGTGAGCTCATTGGGCACCCCATCTTGAACCCGTGCGGCGCACGAAAGCCCCCCCGACTGGCTCCGCTAAACAATAAATATCTTGGACCATATTTTATTACTGCCGCGTGCATGGCCGGGACGAAGTGTCCTATCGCTGGACGAAGTGGGCACACGAGTCGCGAGATGTTGCTGCAAAAAGCGGGACAGTATAGCATCACTTTTCCATCGCCTGCTATCTCGCTTCAGCATTCTACCATGGGAGACCATTGTCACATGTCACGCCTGTTGGCAATGTTTTCGGGATGTCAGCTCCAATGGTTCGATGACAGCGCACCAGCTCCAATGTCTTCGAAACGGTACGAAATCGAAGGTACCTTGGAACTGGCGCAGAGAACGCCACTGGACGCCAGAACTTACGCAAAGAACGATACATCTTGATAAGCGAAGTTCGGGAAAATGTTTTCCGAATAAGTCATGACTTTTCTTAAGGTTGATTACAAATTCCCTCGTGTCATCGCAATTTAATGCATAGTAACCCATAAACTTGCGTAAACTTGCATAAACTCTGGAAATAATTGGAAATCTGCGACTAAATATGCATAATGCACTATTTTCCGGTTTTCACTTGCATTTGCACAAATTACATAAAAATAAGACACTGCTTGCACTTCCGGTCACGTGGACGTCTACGCGCAGGAACCGGAAAAATAT
>KB696796.1:0-11189 GCA_000349165.1 Anopheles christyi | reverse complement strand
GAATCGGAATTAAAAATTGATTTTAGTTTGTTTTGTCGTAACTCAACGTTAGATTTTTATTTTTATATTTAATAATATAGACTGTGTATAGACAATGAACCTCCTACAAGATGGTTTGGAAAAGGTTCGATTCCCATTACAACCATTCTCTCTTCCATGGGAGTGACTATCCTACTTTGAGCAAAATCAAACCTTTCGATCAAATCTGCAGGAACAGGTTAAAATATATCACAACCGTTATCAACCGTATTCGATTATTACCTCCAACCACCAGGCCTGTACTTAACCTTGCTTTTAGACCCCCCATTATCGACTCCTCCGTCGGTTGTGATTGTGTCCTCATCAATCAAGAGCCCTTCCTACATTCGTTTATCACAAACTTCACAAAACCTTTGGACATACTTCTATCAAAGGAATCAAAGAAAAAAAGGAATCGCCATATGTGGTAGCTCCCTCCCGCTACTCCCCCACTCTACTATCAAGCCATACAATTACAAAAGGGTTTGGCGTTGAAGAGCAGTAGGAAGAAGAGCATTAACATCCTCCACCCCTCCCCCCTCCCAATGTTGGCTTCTTGTTTTTTTTATATCAGTTCTCACAACACTTCAACGTAACGCTCTATACTCTGCCTTACAATCATTCATGGGTGGGTTGGTGTGTTGCGGCAGTTTTTTTTTTTGCTTCGACATGCCCTCTCCAGAGCGGATGTTATCAATGGAAGGTGTGGAACAGTGCAATGTCCAGATCACGCGTTAGGGCTAAACAACCCCTAGTAGCACTATGACATTGGCGTTGTTAAGCTAATCAGTACAGAGGGGCGCGAAGGAGATGGTGAGATTTGGAGAGGAGAGAGTTTTTTTTTTTTTGGTCCATGCATTTCCATTTACACCCCTCGGGGGTCTGGGTTGCGGTTAGAATCCCGTAACATAATTCTTTGTTGTTTGTTGTTCGACTATTACGTTCGCTCCTGGTAACTTCCCGCAATGGGTGATTTTTGCATTGATCGAACAAAAAAGGGGTGCAAAAAAGAGGTTATGTGACTCATCCGGTTCATGTGTGCATACATTAAGGTGCAATGCGGTTGTAAGTTTTTGGTTGAAATCATCCAAAAATGTGGCAACATAATAAAATGAATTTTAACCAACAAAAAGATTTATTTAACACTCAGAGTAAGTAACTCTAAAACCCCTGTTTTGTTTCCTGTTTGCATGTTTCACCTGTATGTCTATCACAATTTGTGTTTCTCCATGGAAACCAAGCATACTACGCATCGCACAAAATTGCCCGACCACAAGGGGGCGCCGACACAACGCGGCCGGTATACGAGTGACACTTGCCCACAGCCAATTTGTTTGCCACAAACCGCAACCGATGCCAAGTGAACTAATTAATTAGTAATAATTGGACTAATTTAACACATCGACACCTCCTGGAGGCCTCCAGCCCGCACCGAACCGTGTTCCGGAAAAAGGGGGTGAAACTACTTTTGTTGTTTGTGACAGTGAGCAGCTGTGATAATGCGTTGGAAGGAACGCGAAGCTTGTAGTTTTAACAGAACAGCTGAGAGTGTACACTACACCATCGGCAAATGGGTCAACAATAAACTTCCGCAAACTGTACTTTTTGCTGATGAGGCAAGTTAGTGAAGGTTAAACTATTTGATTATCGCTGTAATATGAGTATAATGACTTACGATAGCAGTGTTAAACACGCCCCAACAGATTATGCCGAAAGTTAAGCACTTGAAGGGCTAGGACGATAATGTTCCATCTTCAATGTATCATTTTTCATCCAAGTACTCCTCCATTCCGTTTGGCAATGGTCCACTCGATGGTCCCTGCTCGACACCCAACCATCGATTTACCGAAATGTAATTACAGAGGAAGATACAGTTACACTAACACACATACACACACATACACTTTTTTCTTTGCAGCAAGTAAACAAAACGACGCATCACGAATTTACACACTAAATCGGAAAGAGTCACCTTTCCTTCGCAGGTCAACCGTTCAGACCTTCGCTCACCGGTAGTTTCTTTACAATGGTGCGCATGTAACCGAATCTACCGCCCACTGCTGCAAGTGTAATCCGTCGAACCGATCGGTCCGAGTGGCTGATTTCAACTGGCCAACGGCCAAACGATCTCGTATTCGCGCACCCCGATAAGCAGACAAAACGACCAAAGCACGACACGTCGCGGTGCACACGTTCTAAACCAGCTCACGCACACAACTGAAGGAGGGCGCGCGCTCAGCACCGTTTGACCGAGTGTGAAACGTCATCTCAGCCGGTATATCGTAGGATGCTGTGATGTCGCGAGGATCGTCTCTCGACAGTGTCCCAAGTGCCATTTGTAGTAGCTGTTCGTAAAATGGGTAACAAAAAGAAACGCTAAACGATTGTAGCCAAAAGGCGTACTGATGATGGCTGTCTTTTGAAGGAACGCAGAATTTTATTCATGCAATGAACACAATGGAAAGAATTCTGTTAACAGTGAATGTGGCAAAACGAAAGCGGAGAGCTGGCAAAAGATGGTAATTTAAGTGTGTACACGGTGCGATGCAAAGAAAAATCAACAACAGAATTTTGGAAGGTTTGTAGTTCTTGCTTCATTTTTTCTTTCACCTACGTTTTTGCATGTCTTTTTGGTGCGTTTTTTTAGCAGTTATATCGTGGAATTTCATTCACGAACACATCATGCTTTGTGTTGTGGTGATTGAAGAAGATATAAAAAAGGATGGCCAAACATGCATGAATTTAAACAGTTTTGATACATTCCATTATTCTTGCATAATCGAGTCTGGTTCTATCAGGAACTGATCACATAATTGCACGAATCAATCACGCCCATGATCGTACCTTAAGATCAGCAACGTTGATAATTGGTCCACTTCACTTGAAGTGCTTTTTCCGCTCGAATAGAAAGCACCCCAACAGTTTATTGTTCGTGTTGCCAATGGGTTATTGTATCACTCGCTTGTTCCTAAACCTTTTGCCTGCCATTCATCCCGATTGAAGTGCTGATGATTATGTACATTTATATAAAATAAATACAAATTATTATAACACCAAGGCATCAAGGTACGACGGTTGACTTGAAACGTTTCGCCATAGTCACGTTCGTATCACTTAGATGATACTCCAGGGTAAAGATACTTCTTGGCAAATCTTGGCTCATTCGTACAGTAGCTGCATTCAACAGTGAGCAACACTTGAGTAGATGCTTCTCCTTGCTCCTACAAGTTGCCAGTGGTGAGGACAACAGGGAAGCAATAATGGTTGCCAATCTAATGTTCTTCGCCACTATCTCCTTCACGCCGACTGATCTGATTACCGACTGTCAGTGTCCTTTTGCAATCCATTTTCATTCAATGGCAGACTTTTTTTTAGTGTCAAGTTCAGCTTGGCCATTGTTGCCTGCACGCATCGAACCGTTTGCTACTTTCGCCTGACGGTGGCCGCAAACCGAATGTGACACTTGTCAGCCAAGACTTTAGATTACGGACAAATTGAACGAGCAAATCATAAGTACATCTTCAAGTGTTGTGACAATGCTAACGAGCAACACCTTGCCGCGTTCGATCGATTGTTGATAAGTGCGCCTCAAAGCAGTGAAAACAACATATGTGCTATTCTAGAGATGTGTAAGCGATGGTACGTTTGATTGTAGCATTTGTTGTGTATTTTATCTAGCTGTTTGTGAAAAATATAAGTAATTTATCATATTCAAAATATTTAACTGATTTATGAAATAGTAAACTGAATAAGAAAAAGATGCCACATTATTACTTATTTTTAATTTTAAAGAATAAAATCATTTGTTTTCGCGCACTGTATGTTTATGCAACCACTGTACGTTTTGACACTGACACACCTTTTTTCTAATTTTATGTTGTCGTTGAAATGTAAAAATGTGGTTGTGAATAATAAGGTAAGGGTAATTTTTTATCACTGTATTCAAACAATAACCTTTAAATCAATTCTTAAAAAATGCCACACATTTCGTCATACCCATTACTTATCCCACCGTGCAGTGGTATGTGATGCGGGTTGCATACCTTCAGCAAATAGTGGGTTCCGCGAAAAGTTGCACAAATGAGCAACAGTCATCATTTGTAGCTCATATTTGAATTTGGAAAATGGAATCTCGTTACAATATATCGTTAAAGGGTAAAATTTGTTTCATGGATTTTTTTTAAACAAGATTAATATGTATAAGTATTTAAATATTAAATTGTAATCTATTTTGCTGACGCATATAAGCAACATATTATTCGGACTCGATTGGGAGTTGAATTGAATTGACTGCTTTTGAAGACCTCTGGTTCAATCTGTGGTTTATCTTTATTTATCACTTCACTGAATAGCTGATTTTCCTGTTTTCTTCTGTTTGCAACTGAGTATACATCTATCGCTACATTGTCATTTTTGAGGTGGCCCTGCATGAGGTTGTATTTATGCATTTTTCTCCTAGCCGGGTTTGCTAGAGCTACTTAAAAAGGTAATTTAAAAAAAATACACGTTTACATTTATTCGGTTCTACACATAAAACGATTAGGACACGTTCTGACCGTTCCCTTTCCGCTCAGGCAACTGAACACATAGTGTCCCTTGAGAGATAATGCATTGTCACAGCATCGAAGCCATCGTGCAGTATCAGAGGGGTAAAGGAACAGTCTGTACACTATTCTAGAAATGCTTACATAACTCTTTCCCCTTACCATTCCCACATGCCTAGTGCTTTCCGTTCTCTACACTCGCCGCCCCCCCGTTGGCTGCCGTGTGACGTTTGCCAAAGTTTTCCCCATCCTCCAGCGTTTCGGGCAGTGGATGACCCTGTGTCTCGGGTAGGAAAAACACGCAGAACGCACCGACTAGCGGTATCAGTCCGAAGATGCACGGTGGCAGCCAGTACGCAATCGAGCCCATCCCCGCCACGAACGGTGCAATCATCGAACCGAACCGCGCAATCATGGAGGCCGTACCGATACCAACATTACGCACCACAGTCGGGAAAAGTTCACCCGCATACAGATAAACGGTGGGGAAGCTAATACTCATACCGATCAGTCCGACCGATGCCAGGCCCACGTTCAGTGTGCTTGCCGTGCTGGGCACGAATGCGATCGCCAGCATCGAGATACCGGTCAGGGTGTTTGAGAAGATGAGCGTCTTCTTACGTCCGTACGCCTTCATCATGTAGATGCAGAGCAGCGTGCCGGGCAGCTCCAGGGCCGCACTAATTGCAACGTTCGTGTAGATATCACCACCGGCATGTCCAATGTATTGGGCCACACCGAAGAACGCTAACCCACAAACGAACCAATTGAAGCACATGTACAGCGTTTTTGCGCGCATGTTGGGCGTACGGAACAGATCGAGCACGTTGCCTTTCGATGCGTTAGCGGACGCGTTGCGCGTCTTTTCCTTCGCGTACTGTTCGATGTCATTGCGGATTGTGTCCGTCTGCAGGTTGTTACGTTTGGCCGCCTGTTCCAGTACCGTTACCGCACCGTCTACATTGCCCGACGTGAAGAGGTAGCGGGGTGATTCCGGTACCAACCAGTAGTAGGACAGCATCAGGATGGAGAAGATCGATAGGGCAAACTGAAGCTGACGCCACTCGCGCAGATAGTAGGCAAAACCGGCCAGTGTCAGGTGGCCCAAGTTGAAGGGGATCTGGTAGAGTACGGAAAACAGCTCGCGCCATTTCGGGCCAATGATCTCCATCACGAGAACGAAGCTGAAAAATTGGAAAAGAATTTTAATAAACTATCCCAATGCACTGTTAAAGGGAGTGAGGAACTGAGCTCCAATACCTACCTAGTTACCATAGTGCCGCCAGTGGCCACGGCTGTGAGGAACCGGAGCACCACAAACACCCAGAACGAACCAATAACAGCAGCGCCAACACCCGTCACCAGTTGAATGATGACTGCAATTACCAACGGAGGTCTTCGGCCGTATCTACAAAGCAAATAATAAGGTAAGTGACAGCTCGACAGCATTACTTTACTCCACTCGATACATACTTGTCAGCGAGCGATCCAAAGACGACACCACCGACCAGAATGCCAAACATGAAGATGGTTTGCGATAGCTTGACCAGGTTTGCATTACCACACACCAGATCCCACTCGCTGGTAATGGTCGTCGCGAACGTGCTGTTGTCGTAGCTCCAGCTCGTACATTCGGAATCGCACCGATCGAGGGATGGATCCGATGCGCAGGTATAGTTAACGGAAGGTCCAAGAAAGATGATGCTCATCTGATGCCAGGCAACGGGGAACTTGAGCGGGAAGACGACGGCACAGACTAGGACGTGCCACCAGCCGAGCTGGCCCATCGCCCGCTGTATCGGGTCGAGGCTCCATTTCCTGTCCGATTCCTCTTTGGCAGTCACTGTCGGGATGGGAAGAAGTAAAAGTGAGTTGTTTAGAATGTTTATACATATAAAAAAAGGGAAACATTTTTTTTCTTCATTAGCATTTTATATAGAAACGCTAAAAAAACTCACAAATATTAAAATTGAGGATTTTGTTTTAGTTTGGTTAGGTCAATGTAACTATCTTTTCCTCTCAGTTTATCAACAATTATCCAAATATTTAACGTAACATTTAATAAATAATTAATCAAAATATTTCAAAGTCTTCTTTGATTTTGTGACTCAAAAATTCGATACAATGTGCTATGCGAGCGCCCCATTATTTTAAAACCATAGCTTACTGTCGAAACGAAAAATTGAATTAAAGAAAAGCTAGTTCACCCCATAGACTCACTTCCAAATGCAGGGCAACCACCCCTCTACCCAAACAATCGTATGCATTTCACGTGCTTGCCCAATATGTTGGGGAACAAATCGAAAACTGAACAGCGTTTGATTGGAAGATGGTACGCCCGTTCCATTATTCGATCCAAACCGACCGCAGCTCAACGTTCAGCCATGACAAGGCCACTTCCATTCAACGGTATAATGTATACACTGTATGAGCTAAGGCGGCACGTGCGGATTTTCCCGAGCGAATGGCTAATGGATCGTTTTGTTGGGGCGTTGTATTCGGAAATTAGTTTGAGATCTTCCTATCGGTCGCACGGTTACGCTTGATTGCAAATATTACAATGTATGAAATACCGCACTATTTATAGACTTTTTCCTACTCTCAGTCACTTGGTTAATGATGGTTGGGGTAAAACAAAAACGTCTTGTAAATTATCAGATTGCTGTCAGTTCCGTGCTTCCTCGAACGGTTATCTCTGACTGGATAAAGGCATTCTTTACAGGATCGTATAGTACGAGCTCCTTTTTTGTTACGCTTCGTGGCATTGCATCGGAAGTTAACCGCGAACAGGTTTTATTTTCATAATTGTATACTCTAGCCCAATAACCAGACGCGAAAGGTTGACGTACCCCCTAACGCGAGGAGAATTCTTTGAATTTATTAAACGCTATTAAAAATGGAAATATTTGAGGAAAATCTCTAGCAAAAAAAACTGCTGCTTAATCCGCTTGTGCAACTGGTTTTGCTTCAAATGTCATACTCTCCGGCCGGTTCAGCTTCTTTGTCTTTAAGCTTACGGTTGCTTGGCAGGGAGTGGCTAAGGTGTTAATTGGAAACGAAACAAGGTCATTGCCAAATTTAGCATCGGTGGCTTTGGAGCTGCTTTTCGCACCTTTATATAACTTTTGAGATGCTTAAAATACTAACACTGGAGTGACGATTATACGAAAATTCTTAACGTATTTCAGCGGATAGAGGGCGTAACACAAGATGGCAATAAAATCACGCGTTTCATATTCGATGGGTTATGATGGTATCCTCGCAAACATATGCTTAATCGAACGCAATCAATCGGTTCAATTCGTTACCGTCGCGGAATGTGTAAATATGTTCAATCAACTAAAGCACAAACAGCCACACTCATAGGAAAGATCATAGGCGATCCTACAATCTTTACCATCTATCATACTGAGCAAAAAAAAATGCGGAAACAGGAATCTGTCCTTGGTTTCGGGCGAATATTCAATCCACAACTCCACCACCATAAATCATCGATCCATCGTACGTGATCGTGTTTCCGCAAATTGCATCGGTAAATATGCGCTACTAAGTGGTACTTTCACCAACGATCCAGCTTCGGAAAGGGTCTGGTCAACCAGGTAGATCCGGTAGCTGGGATCGTAAAATTTGATTGATCGAGTAAAGATGATGTTGTTTATTTGTTTGTCACTTGTGAGTAACGATCGATCATGCGATTATTTAACACTCCGATTTGATGTGCTCTCTGATCGCAACATACCACTTTTGTGTTAGAGTAAAAGTAAAATCATTTTAGCAATGGTCGTTTTTAAGGCTTTCATTTTTTTCGACAATTTAAATAAACCTTTCTAGTTTACATAACATTGTTTTACTCGTAGGAGAGAAATTCCAATCTAAATCCGTGAAAAATGAACGATTTAAAATGGGGGGACTTTGCTCAACCAAAAGACGCACTCTCCTTCACCTTTATTCATTGTTTCATCCACTTTGCCACTTCTTTAACAAAATCCGACCATATTGAACAATAACGCCCCCTGAATGAAATGAAACGTGGTGCCCAAAAATTGATTAAAATTTCGTTTTGTCCATTTCATTTGCTCCATACACCTTACTTTATCCGATTATGCTAAATGCGTACGCGCTTTAATCTTTAACTCTTTTCGTCGTTCATTCCCTTTGGTTCACTGGACAAATCAACAGCAAAACAAATTGTGCAGAACGTGTACGGAGGGAAAGCAGACACTGGGAACATATTTAATGCATGTGTCAAATAAATTGTCCACAAGCAAAAAAAAAACCTCTTGTAATTTATTTTTCCCCAAACGGAACGACCACAAGGGAGGTCAAGCTTAAAATGCAATAAAAACTGACATGCCCTCCTCTCTCCGTAGGTCGGTTATCAGGTCAGGTCGGCACGCTCTTGTGTTCTGGTTGGATAACCTTCATCACGAAACGATGACACGCGACGACGCACGGGAGATTAATCCATTGGGTTTTTTTTTAAATAAAGATAGGAAACGTTCGTTTAACCAAAAACAAATCTTTCATGCAGCGTGTAACATGAGGAAAGATACATTAAAAAAAGGGAATACTTTACTCCAGTAGCAATGAGCGTAGCTGCAAAAATAAAGGTTATTAACTGTAAATTAAAAAAAAAGCCCTTTTAAACTAGTAAATGTCACGCACGAAACAGCTCCATATTCGTAATCGTATTTTATCGCTCCAAAACAATCCTCTTGAAATCACAATTGTACACCTTGACCCGTTTCGGGAGGGGGAGAGGATGGTGATTTTTTTTGTTAACTATGCCAAATGTGTCACAGCTTCTTGATTGCTGTGATCAAATATTTCAACATCTCGTTGCCTAGCAATCGTGTGGCGTGACACTACAGCGGTTGTAGTGATTTCCTTCGGTTCGAAACAGCTGTTCGATCGTTTATAGCAGCTACTGGTTTGCTGAATATATGAATGTGTAATAGAAGCCTAATTTTACCTCCAGCATCATCATCCGTCTCGCGCTCTAGCGCCCTCTTACACAGTAAAGCTAATTTGTGCCAAACCAAACCGTTCAGCAAACAACGAACTTTATAGTAAGATGTTTTTTTTTTGTTTGCTTCCCTTTCGTCGAGAAGGGGGTGAAGTGGTGGCCTATGAGCACGTCAATCACATCACAGCGGAGCATCGTGGCGGATATTAGGCAGGGCGTTCCGCAAATCAAGCTTCGATGACGAAAGAATGTGTTTTTTTCCCCTTTCCTTCTTTCATCTCTATTCGTTTATCTTCATCGCTTAATTCGCTCTGAATGTGAAATAGTTTTCCGGCATGGGAAAGCGTTTTCTCTACCTTAAATGGACCGTGATGCAAAGGGAAATTTTCCTCTCAAGCGAGTGAAATGAAGCTTCACAGTTGAAGCATCACTGGAACGAGATGATTATCGAAACGTTTGGGAAAAAAGTTTAAGCAGAACGTGAAGAACATTTTTAAGTATAATTGCTTATGGGGCTTTTTCGGTGAGCTAATTTAGTTCAGATCAGGCAAATTGTTTTGTTAACAAAAGATGCCTGTCTTATCTATAGCTTTCATATAAAAGACATTTAGTTTAAACCGTTCAGAAGAGGCAAATCGAAAAGGTCTTATGCTGGTAAATCAAATCGAGCGTGCAACAAAAATAAAATTCAATGCCAGCGCTTTCGCTAACGATCAAACTGATCAAACAAATTGACGACACAATGACAAAAGGGTTCACCAGCATTCAGGCCAGCTTTCTCTCCCACCGATGATTGATGGTGGGCAAACGACACGTACGTGAGCGTGAATGATTAGCTTCAGTGTCATGCGACGAGTGTTGTAAAGTTCGCGTGACGTTTCCTTTGATTTCTGTGATATTTCATAGTTGTAAAGCAAAGTATGATATGTTTGGAAAATGGTTTACATTGGTTTCGGATGAAAAAAAAAAACTAGTGAAGAAAGCTCTTTTTAAACATCTAACAAATTACTGTCATTCCACTAGCCTTGCTCAACAGTTTGCCAGGGCGTGCCACTCATCATCATCTACAACAACACCGAACGTGTTAATGGACTAAATTGTACGCAAAACGCTGACGGTTTAAACACAATGGCGGATCGATTAGTGGTTACACTTCCACAGGGTGAGAGGGAAGGAAACAGTAAACAAACAGCATACCAAGGAGTAAGCTGTATTTTCACACTTTTCACCTTGTGCCGGGTGTTTTTCTATCCGTGAACGCCCACGCGCTTTCTGCTTTCGGCGTTAGAAGGCACGCCGGCGCTAATTCGCGTGCGTAAGAACGACCATGTGGTGGTTTGGCGTGTTAGAAATAGCATTCGTGTTTACCTCATTGCGCTAACCCCACCGACATACACCGTGTGAAACGGTTTCACGCAAAGTTTCCGCATTCATCCATTTGCCATACGCATCCATCCCGATCGGCGTTATCAGTTCACGGTCATGCGGTCAACGTGACTTACGGCAAAGCATCGGCGCATTTCTTCGTGCGCGTGTGTCTGCGCTATTTTTGGAACATAACCGGACCGGCCTCCGTGTGATCGCAAGCCGGCGTCACGGTAACGTAGACGCAATGGCACGGACCGGGCCAAAGTTTGACCAGTGTCGAGGACTTGTGTTAA
>KB696795.1:0-11098 GCA_000349165.1 Anopheles christyi | reverse complement strand
AACTAAAGGCACAGATAATGGGACGGCCCATAACAAAGTGCTACTCGCAGAAAGTGACAATAACTCGTTAGGTTTTTCGTATAGTTGTTTCGTGTGTTTTTTTTTTTTTTTGTTTCCCGCGTTACTTTAAAAGCTTCAGTGGGATGGGGGTCATGAGCAGGATAGAGCGGAGTTGGTAAAACATTTTTAATTTGAGCACATTCGCCAGCGGTGCACTATTTCGCGTCGAAGCGTGTCTACCGGGGGATGGGATGTTTCTTTCAACTTGCTCCCCTTGTCCGTTTTTTTTTTGCCTTTTTGCTTGCAATACTTGCTTCGTCTTCCACTAACGATATTCCACTCTCGGCAGCGCAAACGAGAACAAAGTGTTGAGATACAGATGCAGTACAATTTTCCAGCTTGACAACTTTTTGATTGAAATATTGCTTGGCTTTTCAGGGTGTACTTGTTTGCCGTAGTCTACGACGCCTCGGAGTTAACATGCCCTTTTTCGCCAGTATTACTTTATGGAAGATTCTGTACTCCTCTACTTTTGTTTAACGTTTTTCACACACATCTTCTAGCTTAAGGGGGAGGGGGGCGAATTGAATGCCTTAGCTTGGTAGGAAAAATGTGAAGAACTTTGGAACTGATTTCATCAAGTGCATCCGATGCATTCCGATTAACTATTACAGTTTATATAGCTTTTATACTTATTCTTATACTTCATTATTAATATTAAAGTATATTTAAGCAAATACTTCTACTTACGTTACATTTTTTTCATTTGCTTAAGAAGCGATCATTTCACGTAGTTCATTATATTTGATAGAATGAAAAGTTCAATTAGCGAATTTGTTATTAATGACAGAGTCTTGGTCAAATGCTTTATTTCATTTCATTATTTATTTTCTATTTCAGACAATAGTCATATATCACCAAAGTAACAAAGTGTTTTTTGCTTTAGGTCAAAATATGTTCCAATCAGTTGTAGATTTAGTGTGAGGAAATGTTGTGAAATTTGCTCGACGAACGGTTTGAAATTAATTGTTCACGGTTGAACTTTCACGATGAGAATGATTTTTCCTTTGACAGATACAATTCATGTATGTATGCTAAAATCTTTAATTCTTTTCTATAATAGTTATCCTTTCCGGCTTTGGCTGTAAACTTGAAGTTTTTTTTATCGTTACGCACTTCGATAATTCAATCGTTTTCAATTGCATAATTCACCAAAAATTTCAAAAAATTAACTTTATTTTATATGTCACGATAATTCACGAATACATTAGGAGAGAGAACCTAGGTCAGGGCCAATTAGCTAAATGAGTGGAAGTTGGAATTGAGAACTAGAATAGAGGAAATTCATGTGACATATTCTCGACACTGAGACAACCAGAAGGCATCGTTTGATTACAAACAAAATTTTTGAATGTATTCTTGATCTAGACGTTTGACTCCGAGCTAGAGACAGCCGTAATAATGACATATACCTGGATAGAGACACGAATAGGAAAAGGACAAACATCGGGCAGATATGAAGATCTAGATTAGATAGAGGTTAGAATGTGAATTGTAACTTAACTTGAACCGGACCAGAAATAAGAACCAACCAAAATAACTGGTCGGAACAGGCCTAAGGACATAGTTAGGAACATAGTCCCGGGTGACACAAAATATCATGGACAAGTTCTTCAACAACAGGAGAAATATTACTATCGGAACAAGCAATCGGTCATAGCCAAATACCCAAGAGGAAACAAACAGAGATACAATTATAAAGAAATAGTTTTGAACCAGGAACCAGGTCCAGGCTAGAATCTAAAAGTTCGACTGGAGTCTCGTTTATATCCAAGATACTACATTGCGTAGGCTTGCTATTGGGCAACATTAACTGGTCTCCAATAATTTCACCCACTCCCAAACTTCCAAGTTTATTTATTATCGCTCATACACTCAATTCCAAAGAATCTTGTAGAAGTCATCCCAATTTTCTCTTTCTCAATATGACTTACTTTTCGTTTTTAGTTCTTACAAAGTATCTAATAACACTCCTGACACTGACACTCCTGCTAATTTCCGTCCTTACATAAACATAAGTGTACATTTTTTCAACAATGTTTCAACTTTTCTTCTTCGCACAGCGCTGTTCGTCACTTCCTCCAGTGGAATGCTCCAGCAGTTGCTTTCAACTAAATGTCACAGTTTCTTCATTTGCCTGTTTGACGTTCTTTCACTCTTTTCGTACAGCTGTAGTGCAAACTCTACTTCCTTATGCACATGCATAATGGTGAGGGCATTGGAAGTTGTGCTGTGGCTCTACCCTACCAACCTAGCGGGCGAGAGCAAAAGTAGTCGGACGTACCATGTAACTCACTCAGTGTTGTACTCCGTTCGCCAATAGTTTTCGGGCTTAATTACAAAGTATTTCTGGAGTAGTGTGTGAGGAAGCTCTTTTAGCCTGTTCTTCTAAAAGAACCCTTCCCAATCGTTTGTGAAGCGTAATGGAAGGCATTAAAAAAGTTTGTGTCCACCCCTTTATCAGTGTCTAGCACTGGAAAGAACGACTGCATTTAAGATTTTTAAACATTTTGTATTTGTTTTGTTGAACTTCCTTTACTGCAAAGGAAAATGTGTTACCAATCAGTGTGGTAACGTGTGGTTTTTCCGCGACATTTGCAAGTGGGTGGTTTGGGTTGTTAGACAAAGCATAAGATTTTTCTGCTGTTGTTGCAAGATATGTACCAGCGTTATCTGAACTGGAGAATGAATGAGAATGAGAAAAGATCTTACTTCCAAGCGTGTTGAAGCTAATAAACGCAACAAAGATGTCATTTGGATTGCAGGAATTGCTGCTTAGGCAAAACTAGATGAGCTATTCAAAGTCAGGTTATTTATATAGAAGTTCAGTTCCAATTGTATGCATCCCAGATACATCTTCATTGTTTGAACGTATGTTTTAATGCTGCGCACGTAAACAAAACGACGGAATAATTATATTATCGCCTAAGAGGCTTCAGAAAAATGTTTATTAAAACTAACCATACTTTCGAAAATATCGAATGTTGTGCTTGTTGAATAAATACTTAGGCTTTAGACAAAACATGAATGTATAACAATAGAAAACTTCAAGTACCGCAGGGTGTATAAAACATAATCTCAAAATCTGAACTAAATGCCAGCTGTAACGAAAACATTAGCATACCGCCTAAGATCTTGCTTTCTGATCGTTCAGCGTTGAAACTCTGCAGCCAATAAAACTTTATCGCATCAAAACCTGAACCACATTAGACACTACCCCCACAGCCTAATGCATTAAATAAAGCGAATAAAACTTGCCCGCAAATCATATAACTTGCTTCTTCACCTTCTCAAAACCCGAAAATCCCTGCTCAGCTAAGCGAACTATCTGAGCATTCTATCTTCCCAGCTCACAACATGCCGCCTCAGCAGCATCAGCAGCAACAGCGGCACGAAAATGGAACAGCGGTCTCGAAAGCTAGCTGCCGAAATGGACGATCATTGAACGCGATAAAGCTGTGACTAGAAGAGAAGAGAACCCATCCTCAACCATAAAATTGAATTAATTAGAAAACTAAATCAACGATCAGATTGCCTAATTTACTGATTCCTACCGGAGTCGTTCGATTGATTTATTTTTCCCTCTCCATTCCCTCACCGACGACGATCTCGCTCTATTCTACAGGGGGTTTCCTCTTCACCCTATGTCTCTCTCTCTCTCTCTCTTTCTCTCTCTTGTTGCCTCGTTCGCTTGCTTTCAATTACAATAAAAAGAAAACAATCCAGCAGCCGTATGTAAGATCCGTCTGCCTTTTTTTTTTTTTTCTTCCTTCTCCCCCACTTGCCTCTTATCGAACCTTATTAATATTCCATTAGCGGTTGTCATCGGCGATGTACTGTCGGAATCGGTTTTTGACTGTTTGGCCGCCGGTTTTAAGGGGACCGGATTGGGATCTGCTACCATCTTCCAGCAAACATCGCGGAAGGTGCAAGTCCCCCGCAGGCCATTCGCTAATGTGCTCGCTTTCTCCTCCCCTTTCATGGACGGCACCTAAGGTCTCGGCTCGTCATATTTTGTTTTTTTTTTTGCTTCTTCGACTACATGCCACATGCCACAAACGCAGGACACTGTGTGTTGTTCGTGCGTTTTATACCGCAAAGCTACTGTAAGCGGACTGAAGGAAAGGGAACAAGTGTTTGAAGCCGCTTTGTTTTAACCAGTTTTGCCGGAAGATAGCCTCAAGATCGGGGATAAATGGGGTCACCCTGAAAGATGATTTTGTAGCTCAGGTCTCCAGGTTTTGGGGCTCATAACGCTACGCTTGTTTAATGTCTAAGATAACCTTAATTTTAATCACAGCTTTGGATTAAGACGATAGATGGAATACAAATTCGCATCATCCTCACCTGTCACCATTATGATGTCTAATGTACCGTCAGGATATAAAGAGAGATTTCTTGTAGGCAAGTACTTGGTACGAGAGCACAGTAGTGTCCAATAAACAATCTGTCATAATACACAAACTGCATACTGAAGCATTGAGCCGGCAAAATAGTAGCATTACTTGTCATCCATTTCAAAATACTTCTGTAATGCCTAAGCAAGGTGTCAAAAAAATACATATCTTCAGAAATTCCCAGTATAAAGTTATGCCACTAGCCAACTCTCATTTCAAAGATTTTTTTTTTCTCTTAAGCTACTTAATACAACCAAGGCCACACCAGCCCACTCAACATTAGGCCTTTAGCCTGGACACCCAAAGATTGAACCACTCGGCCATTTCAACCGAGCAGCGCGAAAAGTAAAACATCAAACTGATTGACGCCTAAAGTGATCGTAATCTTCGACAGATCGGACACCATCCGTGCAGAAGTCCGTGTTGGAGAGAGAGAGACAGAGAGAGAGAGAGAAAGATAGAGAAAGAGCGAGGGAGAAATGGAGGCGGTGGAGCACGGAAAGTATCCATTATCGCGCCCAGCCTAAACGGGCTTCTACTTCCCAACGCATTCGAACAAGGTCAACAGCCGAAGGATGCGCTCGTGCGCACGGGTTTATCCCTACGCTAATTAACATCCACATGCCGGCACGCATGCCTGGTCAACGATTCAGGGCCGAGCCGCGCACTGCAAGAATGCGCTCTCTGCACCACAGGCTTTCAAGCTTGGGGCCGGCAGAGTGCACAAGGGGGAGCGGGCCGTGTGGGATTATTTTAATGATTATGAATCGCGTTGTGAGAACACTTTGCGGCATTCGTGTAGTCATGGTTGTGGAGCTGGAGTTGCTGCCCTTCACTGGCGATCGGCAGTATTTTGGCAGCTTCTGACAGAATGCCAAAGCTCTTTCCAAACATTCAAACGTCAGCATGGATGCCGGAACGGAATGATTAAGAGTGCAGGCACGTAATCAATCACTGCTATTTAAGAGCATCACATTGATGTTCTTGTAGAGGTGGTTGTAGTATTAGCAATATAAAACTCCATCATCACCAGCAAAGGTCCTTAAGAATTACATTTAAACTGTATTAACTTTTTGTTATCGAAAATAAATCCAATGCTAGTTCAAATGGAAACAAATCCACTTCCAAAGTTCTCTGCAACCAGCATCTTAGGCACATGTATGTTACATGTCCAAAAATCCTCCGCTCCTAAATGACATATCTTTAAAGTCGATCCCATTTAAGAACTTTATATACATCCATGCTTACAATTAATGATCAAAATGCTACCAAATATAAAGCAACAACCGGGCCCTTTCATACAACTCCAGCTAAGGGAAACAAATTGAATCGATGGATCAATCCCTCTGCAATCCGTTGGGCACTTGTGCATTAAATATTTCTCCCAGCGACTGTGACCCACAGCCACCTCCATACCTTACCCGCTACCCGCGGTAAGCGAATATCTGTCCATGAGCCATTTGAGATAATTTATGCTTTTAATACAATCCCTCCAAAGTTCCTCCACATTCGCTCGCTGCTGGCAGGAGCAGTGTCCTCATCGATTCGTTTCGCTTACCAATCACCTCCCCAATCACTCGGCTGCTGGATGTCGAATCCTGGAATGTGTTCACTGCGTACAGTAACTTTCATAACCTCACCGCCACGCAAACACTGCCCAACAAAATTGTCAGACAAACGGCGTAAAGTGGATCAATTCACATGCACAACAATCCGGTTTTTCACCATCCCGTACTCTACGGCTGAAGCTGTGTACAGTTTTTGTTTGTTTTGGTAGCAGTTTTAAAAGCTGCAGACATCGCTACGTTTCAGAACGGGAGCACTTTGATGGACGACAAACAGTCTAATTGAGTCGGACAGGGCATGGCAATGGAATGGGTACCGAGGTGACAGTGCACAAGGCTCTGCGGTTGTTGATTTCAGGATACTTCTACAAACTCTGTCGTGTTACGTTGAAAGCCAATCGGATTTTTGCTACCCAGGAAACGTAAGAAACTATGTTCGTCATTCGGCACAGCGATTCTGATAGTAGCTACTAGAACATTTCTGTACTGTTTGTTATATACAACCTTGGATTTCACTGACACTTTACTGTTGTTACTGTGTTTTTACTTTAAATGCTGTTATAATTTAATACAACGATGTTTGAATTTCATTTTGACTTGCTTTATGCATTTAATCGTTTTGGTTTTGTGTTTTGCTTTTCTTTATTTAACAAAGTTTATTTAACTCAAATTTAAAATTGCCCCTGATTGTTTCTAAGCACTTTCTCCGATATCTAAGAGGCCAACTTTGAATAAGCGTTGGTATATATCTTCAGGACTATGCCTTTCAATAGTTCTATAAAAGCTTTATAAATCATAGCAGTATGATATCACTGCTAAAATGGAATACAATTTACGGTGTTAATTTTTTAAGCAAGAGGTTTTTAAAAACTTTTTCTTATTATTATTTTCATGTTTTGAGTTCTATGTGTTTCAATGCTTGTTGCTTAATAGAAACAAGTATTTTTTTTTTTTTCAAAGTTTTAGAAAAAAAATTTAAAACATCGAACTTTGACATTATGCAACATTGTACATTTCCAGTTGCAGATAAAGATGCATTTAGTAAACTTACTAAAAAAAAGGAAAAAAAAGAAAATATAAAAAACTGATTCTTTATCAATGTTAACATTAACAATAATCGGCCTGTCCCGTGTTCAAAATCATGTGGAAGAATTGAAAAAAAAAATTGTGATGGAAGTAAAAGATTACTTAAGAGAGTGATGGATTTGAAGGTTTTACTTTTCACATTGGAAAGTGACTCTTAAAACCCTGTATTAACAGTTAATTCGTGATTTGCAGCACAAAAATATTTAACAAGCTAACATGTTTAAACAGTTGTCTCCATCCAAGTTCGAAAGCCGTGAAAGGTTTACGGTTTTAATGGAAGAGGCATGCATAGAAATCATGAAAAAAAACAACCGCTATTATTAAAACTCTTAGATAAAAGGCAAAAGTTCAATACGAAATTGCCAGAAATGCTATAAAGTGTATGTAGAGCAAAGCAAATTAATATTAAAACCAAAACTCAATGCTTGATATGCACGAAATAAGTAAACATAAGACTTTTTGAGGAAGACTGTAGTAAAAAATTAAATAATGCCTCAAACACACTAAATATAATATGTACAATATAAAAAAGTAGCAACGACAAGAAATTCAGACTCATCTTGATTAGAGCATCAATTTTTGACGTACAACAGCATCCTTCAATCGACCAAATGCTAACCCATGCTCGTACACAGCCTTTCAGTGTCGATTCTCCAAACAGTCGGTGGAATCTGTACCACCGTGGGCTAATCAAAACACGACCCGAAAACGAAAACTTCTAGCGGAAATAGCACCTTCCTCGTCAAACACAGCCACACAGCAAAACGGGAAGTTTATCGTATTCGTGCATTCATGTTGAAGATGCGGCCGAATACCACACCACGCATATTTTGATAAGCTCTGCCGGGCAAAAGCACTGCGCTCTGCATCCCTCAGCAAAGCAAACCATTCCGTCCGGAGGTTGAGCGACTGTAAGCGCACAAGCACAAGACCGAGTTGACTTTCGCTTCATGAAAGTCGCAGCACCGACTAGGCCAGCTGTTATTGTTGTCAAAATTGCCCCCCCGCAGCTGGTACGGCACCAGGCCCAAAAGTTCCACTGGCACTGGTATACGGCAAAGTTTTTCACGCGCCGCACCTAGGACGACACAGTGTTGTTTAGTCTGTCAGACGGTCAGATAACAAACTGCTAGTGAGCGTTGGCACGGTTGAGAAAGCAATCTGCCAGTGTTGAACTTTGGCTCCGGTTCCGGTCCGATATTTGGAGAGATTCTCCTTGGTCCTGTGTGTGTGTGTGTGTGTGTGTGTATGTGAGTGTATGAAAGCTAACAACTGCATCCGTGTTGAAGCAACCTCTAGGCGGTAGTTCTTGCTCCAATTCAACGAAAATATACTCACCGGCAAGAAGAATTCTGTATCAAGCAGCACAAACCGAGCTGCCACCGAAGTTAGCACGAGAACATCCCTTCATTCGCGACTTAATCGAAAGTCGACGAAATAGTTTCCGCCCAAAGTTGCCTTCCTCGGGGGTGAGTGCCGACCCTCGGCTTTGAGCATTGCATTGCAACACAGACACACGCGCAAGATCATGCGGAAAGCCACCACAGACTTCAGGGACACCAAAACGGCAAGGATCAGCAAGAGCGGGGTAGCTTCCGAGAAGAATCAGGCAGCTCAGGCGTAATCGTCGGCATCTGTCAACGCGCCCGACAACGAACAACGTCCCAAGCGCGTCCCAGGCGACGGGTAATCAAGTTTATAAAACAATTTCACCGAAAATTAACGAAAATAGCCCTCGCACTAATTACGTACCCTGCATCACCATCATCATCATCATCATCATCATTTTCTTCAGCTTCTTCTTCTGCTAGCTACGAATTTCCAGCTCCACTGGGTGGTCGCGAGGATTCTCCAAATAATTTCCTTCCCAGCGGCCTTCAGCCTGTTCTGCCGTGCCGTTTCGCGAGTCGCATCCTTCCATTGCTTCGAGACTTCCTTCGACCTATCCCCACAGTTCCTCATTATCTTCATCAAACTTCATCCTTCCCATCGCCTTCCAAGTGACGCGGCTTGATCGAACGATTCTCGATCGAATTGCACTCATGCCACAATCGGAGGACAGGAAGGTGCCCCATCTTCCGTGGATGTTGCTGGAATGAGTTGCTGATGCCGAGAATTGTTTTTCGTTTGATCCCCTGATTCTGCGACCTACTTCGTGGTGCCACCGGTAAGTTATTAATGTTTCTGCCCAGAATTTGGCACACAGGCACCTCCCGCAGGGCTGCCGAAGTAACTCGGTTAGTACTTTGTGGATTACAGATAAAGTTCTACTAACTGCGAACAGTTTGTACAGCTGTCTCCGGAATAAGCTGACCGTGTGCTCTGAACTGAAGCTCAGGATAAAAAAAAGCTGAGAAAGTAATCCCACTGTTCGTATCGAGGGAGGTCGGGTGGGCGAGGGGTCGATGTAGAAACCGTCAAATCACGAAAGGTCATGATTATCCGAAAGGCAAAAGGCATTACCCCTGAACGTTCGTTCGACGTACACTTGGCATTCGGTGTCCAGCAGCACCATGCTTGGTGGTGGGCATTTTGTTATCGGTCGTTTTTATTTATTCTTTCTGCCGCCTCGCTGTCCATGCTGCAATTGGCGAGGGGGGAATGCATAGGCAGCCGCAGAAAGGCTTCATGCCAACCGAGTAACATAATTCGATTCGCCCACCAAAGCAAGACGTACAGCAACAACAACCACAACAGCAACTAGCAAACCGCGTGGAGAAACGAACTCTCCCCGTAAAGCCTGCCCGAACTTGGAAACGCTTCGGTTTTGGATATTCTTTCCCCGCATTGGACTTTTCGGTGTGTATTTTTGGTGTGTTCTGAAAGCAAACGTGCAACAGGGCCATAATCAAACACACGCATTACACAATCACACATACAAAGAAATGCAAAGAAAAACGTGCAGCAGAAAACTGCAAAGCAAAACAACGTGCACGAACCAGCCGAAACCTCAATCTTAACAAGATAATTACTCACTTTAGCGATGAGAAACGTTGCCCTGCAGCATGCCCACACGCAGTCAAACTATGGAGCCTATTGGAGAAACTGAGACGGAAGGAGAGAGAGAGAGAGAGATGGAGCCCCCTCTTGAAAAATATCTCAGGCCACATCAAGTAGAAACAGGGGGGAGCGGGTGGGGAGAAGCAAATCCCACAATGATAGCATTTCTCGTGCTTTCATCTCTCCTCCGAGTCTGGCCGGATGTTGTACGTACGCAAAAAAGCTCACACCGAAGCAAGGACCTCCCGAAGTCGGACAGAATTGGCAGATGTTGATCCGGCTGGCAAATGAACATCATCATTTCGTTCCGTTTCGTGTGGCCGTTAATGAATTCTTTCGCTCGCGTCTTCCATTTTGGACGTAAAGTTTCCGGCCTTGGCAAATGGTGTCGCTGCAGCTCTAATTCAAGCAATAGTGTGAAAAGGCTGGGAGAAGCAGCTGCGTTTCTCGAAGAATATACTAAGCAGATATATGCCCCGTTGTACTGAAAGAAAACAATCGAAGTTTTTGTAGAATATGTCCATGGACATTCCCAGACAGGAACAGGACGCATGGAATTTGAATAGTTCCAAAACAATCACGCAAGTTCGCACACCTCTCCGAAACGTTCCGAAATCTTAATTCCCGCTCTCTCATATCGTGACGCAACGCGCACACACATCACGCCGTTATCTGAAGCGTACGGGATAAATGATAGGCACACACAATCATCCTCCAGCTCTTAATTGATACTCATTTCCAAAACCACCGTGCCCCAGCATCGTACCAACGGCTTCACGCAGTAGTTATACCGAATGATTGAGACCGCACCGGGCGCACCGTTGAGCGACGTTTTGGTCGCTTGTGGCTGTGTGGCGGTTTGTGTGTGTGTGTGTGTGTGTGTGTGTGTGTGTGTGTGTACTGAATCTGCTGCCAGCGAATCTTTGCGGTAGGTCTGCAGTCTTCAAACCATCGAGCCTATCTTAAGCCTTCGTCCGTCTGTCTTGCAGT
>KB696794.1:0-31988 GCA_000349165.1 Anopheles christyi | reverse complement strand
GCCCGTCCCTTGCTACAAGTTTCCCCGCATTTACAAGTTGCAACTTATGGTAGTTGCAGACCCGCAGGCGGGAGGAAATAAGCAAAAGAGTGGTTCACTCACCTGTTCGTTAACATTTTACCAAAAAGTACCTCGCGAAGTTGAAACATATCGTGCG
The DNA here is from genome assembly GCA_000349165.1 of Anopheles christyi. Classification (NCBI taxonomy): domain Eukaryota; kingdom Metazoa; phylum Arthropoda; class Insecta; order Diptera; family Culicidae; genus Anopheles; species Anopheles christyi. The sequence continues at coordinate 31,831 of KB696794.1, read as the reverse complement.
CACATTTCCCTGTTGCATCGTGCGAAGGACACGCACATGGTGTTCTTGTCTGGCCATCGGGCTTGCCTGTGCTTGTGTGTATGTGTAGAACGGAAACATTTGGCTTTCGATAATGCTTGATTTAGGGTTCCGGAACTGGAAGGGAATAACAGGGACCGAGAAAACCATCACCAAACTCCAATTTATTGAGGCCAATACGGTGAAGGGACGGGAACATATGCAACCGAATCGTTGCTCCAGGTTTGTGTAGCAAAGAGAATAAAAAAAAGGTAAAATACGATTCGTAAAGAAAGAAACAAGTCGAAACGTCAAGTGGTTTCCTTTTTATCTGAAGGATCCACAAGCGAAAAGGGAAAGGACAATGCAACACCAATACGAGCGTACGTGCGGCACCAACTTGCGTAATGCGTAAAAAAGAACGCAAAACGGATAAACGCTCTCAAGGAAGAACCCTTGGATGTTATGCTGGACCTGCACATCCTTTTTTTTATTCCTTCTTCTTTCCCTTCTTTAACGGCCATCCTGACTTCCTGACTTCCGTGCAAGTGATGGTGGTAAACAACCCTTCGCTCTAGCTCTGTTTGCAATCGTGGTACTGTCGTCATCCTTTTTAGTGTGTACCTCATTCACACAGGATAATATTTTTATAATCCACAATGGTACAAAAAAAATGTGACGGAACTTTAAATGTGAGTTAATCTTGCGAGTTCTACTTTTCTTCAGAGAAAAAAAAAGCGTTCCCACCCCATTTGAAGGTTAATTGAGGAAATGGCGTAAGATAACACGTAGAAGATTAGAAAGAAGAAAACTGTAACATAAGCGGGTCAGGATGCAAGCCAAAAACCGAACCGAAAAAGGATCCTCCAACCAACCTGTCGATCATCACAGTCCATCACGGTGTAACATCGTGCCTTCACGCCATTGTTTTGATTGATGACGGCCATTTCTAGGATGGAAAGTACCACTTTTTCGAAACGTTCCTGTCTACGATACTACCCGAGGATTAAGATTAATTTCCAGATAGGCTCGCATAAATGGAAACATGGAACCGAGGGAAGCGATCGAAACACCGGTCTTCTCTCGCACGCTATGATAGCTCTATTAGGACGAATATTAAATCCAACACGTACACCACCACGCAAAGGATCACCGTTTCTCACGGGTCGGACTAAAAACCGCGCCGAAACCGGGATATCCAAGAATGCCATAGAACAATCTAGTAATGCACGATAATCACCATCAGCCCAGTAGGACCCAGTAGGATAGCTCTAGAGCTGCTACCAGTAAGCTGATTTGTGTGATCGCGTATGATCTCTTCTCACTATTAGAAGAAAGCTTTCGCCTTGGCCTTTGAATCTATCAGAATGCCCACAACAATAATCAATCTCACTGTGCCAAAGGCTTGTAACTTTTGTAAATGCTTTTAAAAAATCACTCTTTCTCGTCTTTCAAACAGTAGCCCACAAGGGAGAGGGGAATATTTACGAGCGGCAAAAGCTCTATGCCCTCATTCGCGGAGATGGGATAATTTCCCTCTATTAATTACCATAAGCCATAATTAATCAGCACAACGCCGAGAGTCGAGGGTGAGCGGACGAGTCGGGACGAGAACAGCAAGAACACAGCACAAGGAAAAGGGAAAATCATGCCAAGGGATGAAGGTGGAAAATATTAATTGCCACCGTGTGCCATCAGATGCCGATCAGATTCTAGCCAAGCTTGGGGGGTTGGGTTGGCGCCGCTTGAACCGGGATTAGACAAGAATGTGGGACTCTCGCTCGCTTTTGTTTGCTTGTATTTGCTTATGTTTGTTATTGGGTATTCAAGTAAGTTCACATTCATCAAACTAAACATTTTAGAGGAAAGAAGTGTTTTGGGTGAACGTCGTGTAAATTCCACCAAACAACTGTAAACTGTTTCGAAACAGTCGTTGCCTCTTTTATTTGTTTTCCGTTAAAACACCAATTTTTGACATTGTGCTCTAGTTCATTCATTCTAGCTGAATAATCAGTTCTCGGCCACGGGTAGACAGTCTGGATGAGTATTGAACTTCGTCCGGCCTTTACAGTCTAGCGCTTCTATCAATTCGACCACTGGTCTGCCCCTTTGCATTAGTGTTTGTCTCTCACAAACCCTTATTTTTGCCTGTAAGTGAAATATTTTTGCCCCTAATAAAAATCCCAATTTTTTCGCTAGGTATTCGAGCTGATTGTCTACAGTGAGCAAAGGTACATTATAAGAGAATTAAATTATTTTATTTGCAAATACTGAGTAGTTTTTAATTAATTTTTAAGCAAGATTTTATTGAATATCCGAAAAATACGTGAAGGGTCTATTTAGGCTTTTAGTTTTTTTCGAAATATTGCGACTACTTTTCACGAAAGCGATGATTATGCGACTTTAGTAAACAAACTTTTAATTGCGCTGTTTTAAAAAATTTATAGTAAAACTATGTAGAAAACTTTTTTTTCCTAAAGGCAATTGATGCAATATTTAGTAAATCCAATTTCAGATCTCATTCCACCTGTAACGAAATTTCCATAAAAACAATTTTTTAATTAACCTAATATTTTCTCAGCAAAGTTCATACGAGTCCCGTGGTAAAAAGGGCAACCCCTTACCACCCTAGAGGGCGGGATCCGTCAAAGATTCACGATCAGCCACCAACTCCACCACCACCAAGCACGGAGATTGATCTTCCGCTCGTAACGGTGTGCGAGAATACGATTAATATAAATTATAACGAAAACACAATAATTTAATACGCGCCAACCACACACGCAGACAGAAACAAAAAAACATACGACAAGTATGCTCCTGCACAACCAATCTCTACGCGCAACGCTCAAAGTCGTGCTTAACTTGGTTTCTGTTGTTTTAGGGAAAACTGATGGTGAGATGTGAGGGGATCGGGATGGAGCTGATGCTTTGCGTTTGGAAGCTCGGAAGGCTTCAAGAAGGAATTAAAACTAAATTGGTTTTTTTTGCTGCCCGCACACTCTCGCATCTCTTGTCCCACCTGTGTGTGTGTGTGTGTGTGTGTGTGTTTGGGGGTTGTGCTTGGTGTCCATTTCCATAGATCAACCATCAAGACCACTTGTTTGGGGGGGAGGGGGGTCAATCGCGTGGCGGAAGACAAAATCCTCTTTGGTGCCGCTGGGTTGAGTCGGACGAGCTCGTAGGCCCCTCTTCACGGATGGATGTCGTGATTTATCTGTCTGTGCGATTCCGACCCCGTTTTGTTCCCGCTGTGTGGCTGTGGGGTCTATGTTTCGCTCTCCATCCCATTCTCCCGAAAACCACGATTCAATCTCATTCGTAATGGTTTTGGTAGCCCTGGTAACCATCAACGGGGGGAATACTGCCGCTTGCGGGTAAGGTGAGTTGATGAATGTGGATGCTGAACGATGACGATGCCATTTTCTGCCTGTATAGCCATACCAAGATGATGATGATCGTATCGAAGGGTTGTGGTGGTAGAAAAATATTTAAAAGTTAAAGCTTTAATTTCGTTTTATTTTAATGTTTAAAGGAGCTTGTACAAAAGTACAGTGGCAAGCTTAAAATGTTTGTCTCTCCTTTGTACAACCAAATCCACGATGCTTTGGAAACCAAAACAAAATAAAACCACAAACCCCCATCCCATCTTGAAAAGCCACCCCTAACGATGACTAGCCTAATGTTGTACAATATCCATCTTGGCCAGAACCTGTCACCATTTATAAGCCTGCAAGCTGCTGCATCAATGCAACCGACCTTCACTACGAGCAGCCCTGTCTTTGTTGGCCGAAGTAGCTGAAGTAGCTAAAACGATTAACAGAGAAATATGTATAAATGCAAAACCCGAAAAAGCCCACGGACTGATCGGCAAGTTCGGTAGCACCCTTAAGAGTTTGTTGCCTTTTCGTCTTTTTCGCCTTCTTGATAAATGGGAATCCAGGGGAGGGGGGACAGGGAGAGGTCTAGGTGTTGCAATGGTGCCTTGGCATCCCTGTTAACGTTTACGTTTCTTAAATGTACTTCAACGTGGGAAGAAAAAATGGCCAAAAATGACAAACTTTGTATTAGTATTTTTTTATTAAATTGATTTTTTGATATTTAAAATTTAATTCTACAAAAACAAATAACTAATTGCAATCCGTTTATTTTATTGCTCCTTTATTCCCTCCATCCAGGTGATAAGCCACACGTTTGCGAGGTGTGCAAAAAATCCTTCGCCCTCGCCTGCAACCTAAAAGCGCACATGAAAACCCACGAAGGTAAGCAATGTTCACAACAGTAGCGAACTAAGAAGCATCCTGTATAAAAAAAAAACCGTAATAAAAATTGATCGCGTTCGCTTTTCCTCTTTATTGCTGTTATTTAATCCTCCAACAGAAAACGCATCCCAAGAGTCGGAAGAGATCGACGTGGACAGTGATCTGCGCAGTGATGGGGAAGAGATTGGGCCACTGTTTAGCTACGAAAAGCCGGACGAACGGGGGCCCCGCTATCACTGGAGACACTCGAAGGCGGAACCAATCACGAGGAGTCGCTGAACCAAGCTTCTAGGTTCCTTCGTTCCAGGAACAAAAAAAAAAGGCTGTACATAGTAATTAAGTAGCATTAAGAGATAAAAATTGTCTTTCCATCTAAATGAAAGATTACGCCACGATAAAGGCTAATAAGATTAAAATGATAATTGACTGAATACGCGTGAAATATGTTTTGATATTTCCGCTAACATTAGCACACAGAGCAAATTCTCGCGATTATTTTTATAATGTAAAATGTAAATTATATTTATTAATAAAACACAAAACAATAAATTTCCCTAATGTGATCATACGAAACCTATCAGACGTCTTGCTGCGTAAATTGTGCGAACACGTTTCCGTACGGACGACATTGACGCACGTCCATCCAACCCACACCGTGGGGCTGAGACGTTTTAACAAGTGTGAAAATAACTTATTACAACCCGATAGTCCATTAAAGTAAGCTACTCTAATTACATAAATCAAATGCAACGGCGAACTGCACGAGACAAACCAAAATAGGGAAGGAAGGGGGACCTTGCAATGTACAGTAGACTAAACCTCAGGTGACAAATTGGCCAGTATCTATAAATCTCTCACTCTTGTGCTCTCTCTCTGTGTATGAGTGTGTGCTCCATGTCTAGCGCCCACGGCGTATTACATGATGCGTGGGGATAAGTATGCATTTCAAGCGCATATTAATCCACCGTCAAACGATCGCCAAACCCTTCACATGGGATCCCGCTCGCCCTTTTCCTCACGCTTTTCGCTGGTAAAGTGAACCGGAATGTTCACACACTCAAAAAAAAAACTATCTACGAATCACAACGTGCGAATCCAACCGTCCAAGCTGTCGATCGGTTTTTGCTGCACCAAACCCAACATCGGACAGGGGTGATCGGTGAGCTAATTAGAAGCAAATGTATGCAGACACCAATCACGCATTTGGACTGTGACATGTAAAGACGGGGTTGTTTTTCTCTCTCCCTCTTTCCTTACCATCGAAATTGATTTCGTCTAATTCTAATGAGCTTCAATCGATCGACATTCGATGACAATGATACGTTCTTTTCCCCTACCGCGCACCAAATGTAATGAAGTGGGATTCGAGGGAGGCCGTTGTACAGACGATGGAAAGACCACCGTGAAGTACACGCTTCATGAGTGCCAATCCGAATATGGTAATTTCTTGCTCGGTGGTGTTTGATTTTTAGGGAATTTTCTTTATATTTTTATAATGATGATCCAATCGATATTTTCAACTATATAATTCTCAATGCTTTTTCTGTCCCTATCATGATTTGTTCTGAATAAGTGAAAATTTAAAGATCCTTCTCATTTTTAAAAAGGGTAGTTTTAAATGCCTTGTTAAGTTAACTTAATGGGAATCGATTCACACCCTGTCTAGTAATAGCCTACCCAACTTATCCATTCGATATACGTCTTCTTTCTTGGCGTAAACGACCTATGGCGGTCATGCCGGCCTTACTGGACAGGCTGACTACCTTACAGGCTAGGCTAGTCCTTATTTTTACAGGCTTACTAGACCTTATTTTTACCACGTAACGTAAAGCTGGATAAGTCAGACCTTGCTCCGGGCGACAACAGTCCAGATGAGAATTTAACTACGTCCGGCCTTTACAGAAGTCGGCGCGTCTATCCATGAGACCACCGCACTTTCCCTTACCAGGTCCATTTGGTCTATTACAGTAGTATGAAGAATTATGGGTGCTTTGTTGGATTGTTTCAATAGAAACAAAGTATATTTCATGCCTGATTACGCGCTGCTAAATAATTATGATGCTTTGTAAACGTTTCGGCAACGTGTACGTCTTTCACCCGGTCCAAACAGACCGCATCATCCGTCAGATCTAGTGCGGAGGGATAGTGAACCTCTAGAAAAAGCAAATCCTTTCCTGTAGTTTCCGCAATTCGATTAAAACCTTGAAAGTCCAATCCACTTATAGCAGAGGTTTCGGTCTTTCCTCCCTCAAACACTTCCTGTACCAGAACTATGTACGATGCGTGATAAAACTGTGGTCCTTTCACGTAAATCACTGAAAAGTAAAATATGGAAACATTTTAAATCCTTCCAATGTCTGAATGTATGCTGTGTGTCAATATCATACCGAAATCTCCTCCGAATTTGATTCCACTTTTGATGACCCAGTTCTTCGATTTAAGATATAAATACGCACAGTAGCAGGCTAGAAAATTACGCTTTACCTTTCGGAACTTCCTAAATGCATCCGGAACGGGAAGCGTGTTATCGTGCAAATCTTTTAAACGCAAAATATTCAACACGTGCATCAAGAAGAAGGCTTCCTCTAGAAATAGGCAGAGCGGTTCCTTTATCACCGCATCTAGATCGAGGTTCGCTTCTTGCACCGGTGCGGGCATGTTCCGTTTCCGTTTGCGTGCCGCGTCTCGCGTATTCGTAATACAAGCCGGAAATGCTCGAGAAAGCATACCCTGTCCGAAACCTCCTTTTAAGCACAGAAAGCGTATGTCAGCTGGGTTTATTACATCGACTGTGTAACCCGTGAAAAGGGCATCTATCTGCAAAGATTTGTCCGATGTTTTGTCGGGAATTGGCAACGGAAGTGTTTGCGATAGTTCGTGTGGCGTTTTCTTCTTCGGTTTTAGATTGAAGACAAATAAATTTCTCTTTGCAGACATCACTAGTGGTAGAAGGGGTTACATTTTATGTTACTAATCTGATTTTCTTAACATTTTACTATGTTGGTAGAGTAATACACGGCACTTTTTGTTTTACAGCTGTTTTTGGTCTTTTGTTTACGTGCAGATGTTTGTTTACACATGAAGCGTTTCTGTCATTCCGTTGCCGTCGTGTTGGAGCAATAATGTCAGGTTAGATCAAACTCGTACAAGAGAAATCAAAAATGGTAGCAAATTAATTAATTTGCTTACTGCTTTTATTGCTCGAAAATATCTTTAGATCAGTTTTATCACTAAAAATATCAATTATTTATAAGTCCATCAAACTAACAATAACATTGTCGCTTTATAGTAGTAAAAAAAGCTTTCTGGACAAAACTAATCTTTGTCAGCTTGAATTTCCTCCGTTGTGGGTCATGTGTCAAACAGTCTCACCTATACCTGCCCTGTTCTGTATTCACTTTTGGTCATATGATCACAAATATTTGACTCGTATTTTTCACCTGCACAGAAGTGTAAAGTGTTCCACGGTTTCTGTCCCGAAGTTGTCCGACTTTTGCTAAGTTCTGCCCGTCTCACCATCCTAGCAAAATGACCGACGTTCAGGACATCATGTCGTCTCTTCCGGACGACAAAATCGGTAAGTTGCTCGTTCGCTACAAAGGGAACGTATTGTTTTGCTGCCAATTCCTGCCCATCGCTCAAAGACATTCCTCCCTCACCTCATCCATATATCCAAGAGGGTTAGCCTAATCAATACCATCCTCTTGATGGCGTTTCCTTCAATGCGCATTACTTTTCAGTGTTTTGGGTAAAACGATTGTAAAGCTCTTCTTTCAAAATGTTTCCTTTAACACATTATCATATTCCTCCGCGGTACAGTGAAGTCCAAAATTCGATTATTACCTAAGACGAGTTGAATTTAATCACGTGATGTTGTTTTTTCTCATCGTCAGATATGATTGCTGCGACGAGCGTCTTGCAGCAGCAGGCTGGAGATATCCGCCAAACCAAGCCTAACTGGTCCTCGTACATGCAGTAAGACAGCACTCCCAAGAGACAATAATTTCCGATACCATTAACCTACTTTTATCCCTTTGTAGATCGCAGATGATTTCGCAGGAAGATTATGCTTGTGTTAGCTCGCTCGACAAAGACAAGAAGGCACAGGCTCAGTATCTGCAGGAGAATGCGCCGCAGTGTGCTAAGACGCTGCTCAACATGCTGTCGCATGTATCGAAGGATCAAACGATCCAGTACATTCTGGTGCTGATTGACGATCTGCTGCAGGAGGACCGCACGCGCGTTCAGATCTTCCACGATTACGCCAACAAGAAGAAGGAAAGCGTGTGGGCCCCGTTCCTGAACCTGCTGAACCGCCAGGATGGTTTCATCGTCAACATGGCATCGCGCGTCGTGGGCAAGCTGGCCTGCTGGGGTCAGGAGCAGATGCCCAAATCCGATCTGCACTTCTACCTGCAGTGGCTTAAGGATCAGCTGACCGTTGCTGTAAGTAGCCGTGTCATGGCAATTATTTCTACCGTTTTATTTTCCTCCCCGTTTTTGCATGGACTACTAGACATTTTACTAACGGAGTTAGGAGTGAAGTATTTTCTAACCCATGGCTGTACTGTGCCTTACTAAAACCTTTTGACGTGCTTTTGCTGGCATCCTTCGAATGGTAAAGAAGGGCGCACGCTGTCACGCTGTACGACACTAACCATTTGCGCGATTCAAGTGTCTTGCGTTACTGTTTTTGCACCTTTGCACAGAAAGCTCTAACACACCCGGGGCAGAAAGGGCCGCTTGTGAATGTGATCTGGTCCGAGGACGTGTTTGTGCGTTTGTGTATGTTTTTGTGTGGTTCTTTGGATGAATTTCAAACAAACCCATTGTACAAATCCTTGATAATGATGACTTTATATTTTACAATCTATGGAAAATGTAATCCTCCACTACTACTACTACTACTACTCCACCTACTACTACTACTACTCCTATTACCACTACTGGCGGGCAAACACGGTAATTATGGAAGGCTCATAAATTGTTGCATGAGATGGAGGAGGCGGAAAAGAAACGACTGGCAGAAGCGGCCGCCTCCCACCATGACCATCATCGGCATGGGCATCATGTTGAGACGCACCACCCGAACAGCCACCACCACCAGATCGCGGAACGGTACCGTGAAATATCGAGCGCTATCGACGATCCGCAGCGAGGTCCCGCCAAGGAAGATCTTCACGTGACCCTAACGGTAGTCCGATACAGATGAAACACACATGCACCACCAAAATACCACCACCCGTCCGTCATATTTGACTTCACCCTACCCCCCTGTGTACTCGATTGGCGTAGTGCTTTGCGGTCTGTAACAGGACACACTCACTAGAACTACTAGGCACAGTTGTTAACGTACCTCTCAAAACTCTGGAATCTCATGCCTTACTAAAAAATCGACACCCCGCTCCTCTTTATTCATCACCGTTGTGAATTGTGTCCCATAAGTGTGTAAACCATCCGCTCATCCTTGTGGCAAATGCAAACAGCCCGATAGTGCGAACGATTCTAATATTCGCTTTTGATCCATTTCAAGAACAACGAATACATCCAATCGGTGGGTCGCTGTCTGCAGATGATGCTGCGCGTTGATGAGTACCGTTTCGCGTTCGTCACCGTCGATGGCATAAGCACCCTAATCAGCATCCTTTCGTCCCGCGTGAACTTCCAGGTAAGGAATGCTGCAAGGAAGGCGCAATGGAATTGTCTTCTTCAATCGCTCTCTCTGATTACTCTTCTCTGCCCGTAGGTTCAGTACCAGCTGGTGTTTTGTCTGTGGGTGTTGACGTTCAACCCGCTGCTGGCTGAGAAGATGAACAAGTTCAACGTGATCCCGATCCTGGCCGACATCCTGAGCGACTGTGCGAAGGAAAAGGTAACGCGCATCATTCTGGCCGTGTTCCGCAACCTGATCGAGAAGCCGGAGGATGCGCAGGTTGCGAAGGAGCACTGCATCGCGATGGTTCAGTGCAAGGTGATGAAGCAGCTGACCATTCTGGAGCAGCGCCGCTTCGACGATGAGGACATTACCGGCGATGTGGAATTCCTTACCGAGAAGCTGCAGAACTCGGTGCAGGATCTAAGCTCGTTCGACGAGTACGCAACCGAAGTGAAGAGTGCCCGGCTCGAGTGGTCGCCAGTGCATAAGTCGGCCAAATTCTGGCGCGAAAATGCGCAGCGCCTGAACGAGAAGCAATACGAGCTGCTGCGTATTCTCGTTCATCTGCTGGAAACGTCAAAGGATCCGCTGGTACTGTCGGTGGCTAGCTACGACATTGGGGAATACGTGCGCCACTACCCGAGAGGCAAACAGTAGGTTTTGTTTTATCTGTGTAAAGATTAGTTAAAGAAAAACTTTAAATATTTTTGCTACAGCGTTATTGAACAGCTGGGAGGCAAGCAGCTGGTAATGCAGTTGCTCGCTCATGAAGACCCAAACGTACGCTACGAAGCACTGCTTGCCGTCCAGAAGCTGATGGTTCACAATTGGTAAGTTTCTCCGTCTTTTGAGACCCCATTCGTACCATACTTACCATTTCGTTTAAAATCTCCTTTTTTCTTCCAGGGAGTACCTTGGCAAGCAGCTGGAAAAGGAAACTGAAAAAGCTCCCCAGGGCAGTGCCCAGATCAGTGGAAAAGCTTAAGCGTTTCCCTACAACAACATCCTGCGTTAGACTTGGAAAGATATTCGAATCGAACAAGTCCCGCAGTACGCATGCCATCACTGTACGATTCAGTAGGCGAAACAAGTTTAAGCAAAAGCATTCCATACCGTGGACAAAACTAAAACAAGAAACATTAGCGCAAAATGCGGGCCCGCTGCTTCGAAAAGCAAGCAAGATAAGATAGAAACGTGTTCCTGCATCCCATCGCCTACCTTTCCTGCTACATGATGTCCGTGTTCGCGTGTGTAAATAAAATATCCTTATGGCTGGTACATTAAGCTTAGGCAACACCAAGTCTGCCTGCTGATGATGATGATGATGAGCGCGCGAACTTTACGCGACGCGATACACTCCCGCCCTTCGCCCTTCTAATGTATTACACTATTCAAAATGTTACGTTTTTGTTTCTCCCCCGGTTGAAGTTTAACATCAAAAGCGCAAAACACTTCACCGGTATATATTTAGCTAAGTAAGGGATAGTTATTGTTTTCAAGTGCAACATACATAGTAAAGATCAAGGTGTCGCACCTACGCAAGACGGAAAGTACTAAAAGATAGATGTATTAATCGACAGACGATCATAAATAAAACACCCAAAAAAAACACCCTTCAAACAAGTCAAGCATTTTTCTCATCAGCTTTTTAAGTGGTCAGTAAGATTGTAATGCAGTTAGGTTCTGGCATATACGTTTTATTTTCATAAATAACATTCACATTTTTCTCGAGCAAAGAAAAAAAAACATAAGTTTTATAAAGTAATTTAGCCGATCCGCCGGCCCATCCTTCTTCCCATTCAACGAGTATATATAACTAATCCGCCGCGCTTGCTTCACATGCATTGTTTGCAGTTTTATTTATATTTCCCAACACTTTATGGGTTTTTTCAATGTCCCACCTTCACCGTTTGCTCGTTTTGTTCCGTTTTTACTTTCTATCCCATAATATCATCCCACCTCCAAGTCGGATGCTTCCATCGACACCGCACAGTGATCTCTTAGACCGGGTGTGTGTGTGTAGCTAATAAAGTGTTGCGATCCGATCATAACGGTCACTACTGCTTGTTTCGAGATAATTTCCTCTTCGTATTGCTTCCAAGTTAATTGTTTAACATAAATTCTGCACAACATACGAAACCTCAAACATCCACTGCTTCCGGCATCGCCCTTCCATGCCGCATTAATTAATACCAAGACTAATGGTTGAACGCTATCGTTTAGCTGTGGGGCTTATGCCGTGTATTCGTCACGCAACTAACATTCAGCATCAAGCTCTCTTTCTCCCTCGTCTGCTCGCACGAAAAAAGGTACAGAGTGTGTGTAGTAGTGTATCTTAGTTAAGCCGTTACGCGCTACAACAATTATATGCCTCGAATGCCTCTGTGTGGAGTAATATGCACACATATATCTATGAAATATATATATATATATATATATATATCGTCCTGTGTATTTTTCCAAATTATTGTTCTCTTACGGATCGCACCAGTCGATCCCTTCGCGCTTTCCTCCTACTCCTGATCCAGGACGGTTATTTCAATCGGAGGAATAAACCGCCACACGTGTGATGCACTGTCAGGGCCCGATGTTTGAAGGGGTGTGGTCACCCCACCAGGTTCGTCCGTACGCTGGGTTGTCGGCTGAAGGGTCGAACTGAGTGAGCGGCATTGAATGTCCGCCTTAAACCGGCCGGGAGTAAAGAACAGTACGGAGCACTTGTGAAACGCTTTTTCGTCTTTGTTCAGTGATGGAATGAGTATGCTGTAAAGAGGAGAAAAATTGTGCACGATGTTAGAAAAAATTACCTTACGTATCTCTAATGCTGACGGTGGCACTTACTGATTAGCACCGGACATTGTAACGCGCGTTTCAAGCCGATAGTTTTGAACACCATTCTGATAATCTTGATAGAACTGCACCGACAGCTGCACCTGGTGCAGCACCGACGCCGACAGATTGCAGATGCTAATACTAAAGCTAAGAAACTGTCCAGTAACGCACGATACCTCCGACTGCGGTGCCACCACCTGATCGTCCACTTTGACCTCTGTGGAAATGGTATTATTGATGTTAATCTTCTGTACCTTATAAATAAACCTTTTGCCCCACTTACCCCACTCGAGCGGAGGAACGGTCACTAAATCAAGCATGGTCGGAGACAGCGTAATACCTCGCAGTGAAGCCGTACCGTGACAGTTGAGACCCGGCAGGGACCATTTTAGATTCACATTCTCCGAAATGTGCTCGGAACACACTCGCTCGGTCAGATCGGAACTGTCGCTCGTGCTTGTACCGGCAACGCCGCTCAAAATACTTGGCATGGTGTGATGGTCCGCGGAACCGCTACCAATCGAGTGTATCTGGTGGTGATGATGGTGGTGCGAACTGTGGTGGTGATGATGATGGTGGTGCTGTTGCTGCTGATGTTCGGCTACAGCGGCAAAAATGCGCTCGAGCGGGCATCGTTGCACCGGGACGGGGACGCGGCAGCTTTCCTTAGCCTCGATGAGTATTGTTTTGTTGGAGGTATAGTTGAGGGACATTTCTTGCGCCGTTAGGTTTACCACATCCAGCACAAGGTAGAACTGGGATGGGCTGCAGAGAAAAGATAATGCGTTTTTTACCGTATTACTATCATACGCTCTAGCCAAGATTGAAGAAATACTTACATTTCTGCCGATAAAACATCCCAATTGGTGATTTGGGCGCTCGGAAGCAGCTCCACATTGAACGAAATTGCACACTGCCGACAGAAACCTTCCTGCAGTCCTTCCCCACCCGAATACTTGAACCGTAGCTGGGCGTCCAGCTGTCGCGGCACATGTCCCGTTGAAATGCCAACGCTTAGCGTGGCCAATGACGAGTGTCCCGAGTGGGATGAGCGAAAGCTGGAGGTCAACAGCTCATTCCGTCGGTGTGTGTTCGTTGGTGAGCTAATGCGACTCGGTATACTTGGATTGCCACTGCCACCGGAAAGGAATGTACCGCCACCTCCTTGCAATGCCAACGGTCCACCTCCCCCGTGTGAAACGGTTAAACTTTGCGGCCCAGCACTATTCATTCCGTCCGGATTGCTAGACAGTGGGTAGCCCCCGATCTGCCCTGGCCCTGCTGTAAGCGCACCGAGGAAATCAGCTTCCCCGAATATAACAAGCTTGAAATCGATACTTTCATTCGGTTGAATCGGTAGCTTCCCGTGCAGCTCGTCCGTTGCGAGCTGAAATATTCGATTCTGCAGCGAAACTTCCAGCGTCGAGTGGAACGTTGCGTCCACGTACTCGATCGGGATGTTGCTGGTGTTCGTGAGCGTGATCGTGCACTCTCCCCGCTCCCCATTGTATAGTGTGATGCTGGCAGAGGTTGTGACAAAGTCCGCATTCGGCATACCACTGAACGTGGCCGTTTGCGGAAGGCTCGTCTTCGTTTCCAGCTTCGGCAAGGCGGGTATTACCTTCACCTTGTAGCAAGGTGGTAGATGGCGCTCTTTTCGATGCAGCATATGCTTCAAACGGCAGTTGGATTTCACACCCAGCGTGTGCGTGCTGTAGCCCTGAATTTCTAGCTCACCGCACTCAATGGACGTACCATGCAGGGAGACGTTTGTCAGTGCGTTCGGCTGTAGCGTGACGGTTTGCGGAAACGCCTCGAACACAACGCCCGTCGTTAGCAGCCGCATATCCGTCACCTGCAACTCAAAGGGCAGTGGATTCGTGACCGTTAGGCTGACCTCACAAACATCGTGCTGCACCCAGTCAAACGTTATCTTGCTATCGTCCTTCTCTATTCCGCGCCGATCGAGCGAGCTGAAATGGATAGGTGTGAACAGGAACGGCCCACTGTCCACCTTATTAACAACAATTTTCACCGGCTTAAGGTGCGGTGCCAGATCTTTCACCAGTAACTGTGAACAGCGAGGCAGATCAGTTAGATTGGCCGGCGGTATTACGATACCGTTTTCCAGCACTAACGGCACGGGTGCTCCCTCGCACTGGGAACTCAGGTTTTGCAACTGCAATGCCATTTCCCGCTGCTCTTGGGCCGTTAGGTGTTTCCACATAGTTTGCAGCAAAAAGGTCATGTGACGCGTTGCCAGGGCAGACTGTCCCAGACGGCGCGCCGTCCCGACTAGCTGCTGCAGCAGATCGATCTGTAACACCGGCCATCCCATATTGTTCTCCAGAACCTCGTTCGGTTCGAGCGAAAGCTTGTGGCCGGAAAAGCTTTCCAACATCAACCGATAGCTTTGACCCCAGTCGGGATTGCTGTTGCTTTGGGCGACGTGACGCCACGCAGCCAACCGCTGACAGAAAGCTGCTTTGCGATTGTAGCCAATCTTTTGGTACAAATCGGTCAGCACCTCGAAACGCCGCACTCGCTGCTGCTCGGTCATGTTCAGGTTGATGTACAGCACGTTCTGCAGGAACATCGCCACATCCAGGTTCTTGCCCTGCTCGATACAAATACGGGCCGCTTTAAGAGCCGCCTCCGTTTCGATGATGCCCGCATTCCGATACTTGCTATAGTTTATAATGGCATCCCGATAGCGTACCGTTATTTCGTCTGGCTGCAAGATGTTGGCCGGGAACTTTGGTGCAATAGCGGATCCCGCCTTGTTCACCAGATTTCCCGATTCTGAGGACGAGCTGCCACTTGCCGTTCCGCTGCCAGCTGATCCCGACGACAGACTCGAGCTTATTGACGATGCGGACGAGGTGGACGAGGCGGACGTTTTGTCCGCTACGAGAATTGTGGCCGTATCAGCAGAGCTTAAATGAATCACCATATCCGACTTTTTGTGCTTCAATGTCGAGCTGTCGCCGTTGTAGCTGCCGGTGTACAGCTGGTTACGGGCAAGGTTAAACTTCTGGGGAGAGGACGAGTTCTCCTGCAGACTAGAGTTTCTTTGTATCGACATGGTGTAGCGGAAGTTCGGGTAAAGTAGTATGGCGGACGCGGCACAGAGCCCCTCGTTAGCAGCGCCCAACCACAGCGAGTCACTTATGGCACGTAGAGTTTCGCTGGCCGCATGAAAGAAGTTGAGCGACTCGGCAACCAGACCGGCCTGCAGAGTCAGATCGCCCAGATGCTTCGTCATGCGCCCAATGCAGCGCTTCCGGTTGTTTCGACTTTCCAGGTCCAGCCCGACGAAATCTTTCTTTTCAAACGGCGCCAGCAGCAGCGGTGCCTTTTCCAGCTTTTCTCGCGTCTTTTCCATCCGCTTCAGCTCCAGTATGTAGTAGATGGAGGTGATGAACTCCGAAATCTTTGTCTCCAGGTTGCTGCACGGATCGTTCTCCGGGTAGAAGAAGGCGCGGCTCTTGAAGTTGCTCGGCGTCTGGAAGCACTTTTCGATCGTCGTACTGCCCGGCTTTCCGTCTGCCCCGTTTGCACCGCCGTTCTGCAGCTTCTGCAGCTCGTCCGTGCTCGGTCCGAACAACAGACAGCGGGAATCGAACAGCGTGTGCGTGTACTTTACCTTCAACGATTCGTGCACCCGGCACAGCTCGTTCAGCTCGCTCTGGGCCTCGAATTTTCCCACCGTAATTAGGCCGAGCAGTCGGCGATGGGTTTGAAAGTCACCCCAATCGTTGTTTTCCACCGGGTGGTCACGTATGTACCGCACCCATATATCTCTTGTCGTGCCCGTGGAATCGGCTGCCAAATAGGAATTGTGTTGGACTTGGTTAACTTTTGCCTTTATTGTTTCCGTTTGCAGGCCTGTATACCTACCAGGTATTTTAACATTGTTGACACGCTGCACCCGCTCAAAGACTCTCTGCAAAGACCGTGGCTTCGAGGAACCGATTCCTCGCACCAGGATTAACAAACAACCATGGTGGTAATGGTGCTGCTCATAATCTGGATGCGCCATAATCGGATCTCCAGGTCCTTGCGATAACATGTAGCTTACCGAGGATCTCATTTAATACTCATTTACTCGGAGCCACTGCTTCTGGTCGGTTGTCGGCCCTTGTTTCCCTATCTTTATCACCGTTACTCGTCAATCTTTTTTACTCCGCAACTTACGCTAAACAACAATGCGCGAGGGAAATAAAAGAAAAAATACTCCCCCCTGAAAGCTCTACACCACTAAGGGGGAGGATGCTGCACTGGGGTAGAATGCACACTCTGCGATTTCCCTTCCCTTAACATTCGGGACACATCATCTTTCCACCGATAACTACACGGCCACAGCCCTGGACACACTATACGCTGTGCATTTAGCCATACTTCTACGGAATCCTTCTACACGGACCGCTGGGCCGAGCAGAAGCGGGAGTTCATCCTTGTATCGCGAATTTCAGTTATTCAGCACAGATTTCACCTTTAATTATACACACACGCATCCAATTAATTTGGAACCTAGGGAGAAGTTGGAAAGTAATGAGATGTGTTTTGATAACGCGTTAACAAAAGTTTTTTGTTGACAGCTGACGTTGACAGTGTCAGCTGAGTCGACATCAACGACATAGGTTGTCGATATTGATAAAAATGATAAACTTATTTTTTCCTGGAAATGCTTCAAATTTACGAGATTTAAACATGTCATAAAGATTTGATCTTAACATTTCGTTTGGTATTTCTTACATGCAGCTTTGCAGGATGAAATTAAGCTGCAAATAGTACGAAGTATTCAACCTGCCTTCTTAAACATCGGACGAATAGGAGGGAAAAGACCGAGAGGTGCACAACATTACTACTGCCATGGTGGGAAGAAGCGTTTGCCGCAAAGTTCTGAAAACACAACAAATTTCGTACCATTTTAAATGCGTTGATACAACCGTATTAAGATTTTTTCGATAAGATAAAAGCAATTTTAAAGTGTAATATCAATTTAGGAAAACGTCTAACCTATTTTTAGTTCTTAAAGTCAACCCAAAATGAACGGATTTTAATGGTTAGTTTTCCTCCTACCGCGCATTTTGTGTGAAATGAAGATTTTCCAGCCAAACTGGGTCCATCACGATGGTATGTATGGCGGAAGGGACAGGTAGCGTCCTTGCAAGCTTCTCTCAAACGATTTGATTGGTATATTCTACAGAGAAATCCATTTTCTCTATCGATATTCACCCGAGCGGCGAACGGTTCGCCACCGGTGGGCAGGGATGCGATTCCGGCCGGGTAGTGATCTGGAACATGGCCCCGGTGCTGAGCGAAGAGGCCGAGGCGAATAAAAGCATCCCTCGTGTACTCTGTCAAATGGACAACCATCTTGCCTGCGTGAACTGTGTGCGGTGGTCCGGCAATGGATTGATGTTGGCCTCCGGCGGAGACGATAAGCTCGTCATGATCTGGAAAAAGACGCTCAGTGGTAGCGGAGGAGGCATTGGTGCATTCGGTGGCGGGGGTGGAAAATCGGTCGAACACTGGCGGTGCATTTCCACGCTGCGGGGACATGCCGGCGATGTTCTCGATCTAGCCTGGTCACCACAGGACCGTTGGATTGCGAGCTGCAGCGTAGACAATACCATCATCATATGGGATGCGCAACAGTTTCCCAAAATTGTGCACGTTCTGAAGGGACACACTGGGCTGGTGAAGGGCGTCACGTGGGATCCGGTGGGTAAGTTTGTAGCATCGCAGAGCGACGATCGTTCACTGAAGGTTTGGAAAACTACCGACTGGAGCTGCTTCAAAACGATCACCGAACCGTTCGAAGAGTGTGGCGGAACAACGCACATCCTACGGCTGTCCTGGTCCCCAGATGGACAGTATCTGGTGTCTGCGCATGCCATGAACGGTGGGGGACCAACCGCGCAAATCATCGAGCGAGATGGTTGGAAGTGTGACAAGGATTTTGTTGGCCACCGGAAAGCAGTCACCTGTGTGCGATTTCACAACTCGATACTGAAACGATCGGCACCAAAAACTAACAAACTGCAACAGTACTGCTGCCTGGCGGTGGGAGCACGTGACCGAAGTTTGTCTATTTGGCTGACGGCACTGCAGCGGCCGCTGGTCGTTATACACGATCTGTTTCAGGACTCGATACTGGACCTTTCCTGGAGTTGCGATGGGTACACGCTTCTTACCTGCAGTGGTGACGGACACATTGCCTGTCTGCAGTTTACTGCCCAGGAGCTTGGCACACCGCTCTCGGAAGAAGACAAAAACATACTGTACCAGCGGATGTATGGGAAAAATGCCAACATTGACCTCACGGCACAGGCCGAAAAGGAGATGATCGTAGAAAACTCGGATTTCCTAAATGTATCGAAAAGTAATCCACTTCCACCTACCCTAATCCCGCAGCAACAGCCGCAGCTCGGTGGAAAAAGGGATGATGGTGGCAAAGTGGCCCAAACGTCGTCTCACGCTGTGGCTATAAAATCTTCTTCCAGTCTAACGGCACCTACACCCATTCTGAAGCAAATCGAGACGAAAACGGCCGACGGGAAGCGAAGAATTACGCCCATGTTCATACCGTTGAACGATGACAATGGGCCTGTGTCGCACACGACCAACAACCTACCTTCGTCGATCGAGTTTGGCAGCAAATCCAGCGAAACGTCGAACGTTGAGATGAAACAGCTTGCACACGAAGAGCCAACCATTATACCCCCTCCAATAGTGCGTACGGGCGACGAATCAACGGGACCAATTGGGTCCAAATTGGACAATCGGTTAAAAAAAATGGCTACAGCACCGCCCCAGAAAGCGGAACCGTTATCCGTGCCGACCGACCTCCAGTATGCTCCATCGAGCACGATTCAGCCAGCACCGAATCAGAAGCTGATGGAACGAACAAGACAACCCGCAACGTACCCCACGGGAAAAGCGGCCGTCATCCAGGGCCACTCCTTCAAGGCGTTTGGTGAAATAAGGGTGCAGATACAGAACAACACGGTCAAGACGTCCTACGGTACCCTGTCTCGTGTGGTAGGGGTAGTAGTAAATGCCCAGCGAGTGGAGAAAAAGATTTGGGAGACGGTCGTTGGTTCGCCGGTAGTTTGTTTTGCGGTTGGTGCAAAGTATGCGATTGTCTGTAGCCAGGATCACACGATACGTATGGTGGACATAAAGACGGGTACACCGGTTTTTCCCGTGCTGAGCCTAACGAGCCCGGCCGTGCTGAGCGCTTTTGTAAGCATACGAAGCAGAGAAAGCTATCGGATTGTGTTATTGATGGGTTTTATTTTTTGCCCGCCATTTTCAGAGTTCCAACTCGAAGCTGGCAGGCGTTGTTACCGAAAGTGGCATATTGCGGATTTGGAGCGTGCCAGAAAAAGCTGTCCTTCTTTCGTCTAGCTGTGCGGAGATCATGAGCGGAAGTAAGTAAGGTTGTGGTGGCCAGCCGGTGTAATGGCTTAAAGAGTACCAACACACAATTTTTGAAGAACGTTTCCGTTGTCCTTGATTCATGGATAAGATATTTTAGCTCCTCAATCAATTCCTTATTCCTATACCGCACGATATAAATTTCATACTCACAGTCTTATTTTTTTATCTACATTTTTTTTTTAAGGTTTCGTGACAATTCTTCACGTGTCGGACCAAGGAATGCCGTTCATCGTGCTGTCGAATGGATCATCTTACAGCTACTGTCGCAAGCTCGACAGCTGGATGCTAATCAATTCTGCCGACCCGGTCATACGCCATGGATTGATCGGCAACAAAGCCAACGCACCGGTGCGAAACATTAAAGCGTACCCTCTCTCAACGATTCAATCGTACGGCAACTTTTCGGGACCGAAAACAAACAGCTTTGCTGAATTGTAAGTATTTACCATAGCAATTGACACACCTCTCCTATGACGTATGCAATACAATACAACGATTTGTTTGCTTTTCGCTACTTCCAGACACTCCGCATCCTGGCAAACGTCGGCAGCGATAGCGTTTATCGAAAATCAAATCAAGATCTGCGAAATGATTGCCTCGCCCTCCGAATTGAAATACTGGTACTCGATGCTGGGCTTTCAGCTGGCGCTGAACGGTAGCGAAGAGAAAATTCGACAAGTGCTTGACGATCTGCTCGGCGCATCGCACAGCCTGGACACGCGGATGGGCGACGATAACGATCGATCGGTGTTGGGCATCTCAAAACAGCTGCTAATGGAGGACGTACTAAATCACCTCAAAACGCAAACCAAATGGCAGCGCATCTACACGGAATATTTAGACCAGCTGAAATTCCTCAAGGAGCGAGACGGTGGCAGAGACAAACCACTGATGGAATAGTGGTAGTAGTAGTAGAGGGCGTAATAAAACTCTAACTACGGTAAGCTTTTCTCACAAGTCATGTATTGCCAGTTGGTACATCGTCTTCGTCTGTGCTCTCAAGAGTGTGCCGAAATACGCGGTTGGGTGGGATCGGATAAGATAGCTTCCAGTTGGCGGCTCCCAGTTGAGGCAGATAACGGGTGCACAACTCGAACACACTCGCGGTTGTCTGTTTAAGTTAAGTTGCATATGTTGTGCGTCTCCGGTTGTGCCCCCAACATTTTTTATGTACTACTTGTTGTTCAGAAAGGTGGGCGAAAAGGCGTGTGGCAGCAATTTGAACAGCGACGTTATCATGACCCTTACCGGCGCAGGCTTGACTAGATAGATGGGGATATCTTTTGCGCTAAATTCCGCAAGTGTCTGACGACAGGTACCGCAGGGGGCCGTAAATTCATTCTCCTGATAAGCCGCGACTGCCACGGCAGTGAACTAGAAGTATCAAAAACAAGGGTGTTAAAGATCTATTAACAATCGTTGCCTGCCTTTATCCTACCTCCCGATGTCCTTCACTAATAGCTTTACAAACGGCCGTCCTCTCGGCGCACACGGACGGACCGAAAGTGCCATTTTCCACATTGCATCCGGTCACGATCTCGCCCGTGCTGATTCGAAGCGCCGCCCCAACGGGAAAGTTGCTGTACGGGCAGTAAGCATTGTTGCGCACCTTAATTGCCGCCTCAATCAGCTCCTTTACTGAATTATCTAAAAGCGGGTTTACAAAACATTTCAAACTCTCTTCGTGCGGCCAGAGAATTCCAGGACTTACCTAGTGTAGAATATTCGACCACCGTTTGCCCGTCCACCGTTCCGTTAATGTTATTGTTCATCGCGAAAAAGCTCTCTGTGTGTGCGTGCGCTGGGAATACCCAAATGAAAACGAGGACAGCTGGCTGGTTTGCAGTTTTTTTTTCACGGCCTTCTTTGCTACAGCGTTTGGGTGGGTTGGGTAAAATTAGATACAGTAAACAAATTCACCATTGACGTTTAGACGCCCGCGTTTAATTCTCGAATAAAGGGCGATCCAATCGCTCGCGGGCTTTTATTTCAAAAACACGCCTGCACACACGAATCAGCTGTTTGCGCACAAGACTTGAGATTACACAGGACTGTTTGGATTAAATGGACACGTTTATGTACAATGGCAGTATGAGAAACGTTTGAAATGTAAATAATGAATTGTGATAATAAGCAAAGAGGACACAACAATGGAGAGAGGGCGATGTGATGTATGATAACGCCAGGCACGGAATGTGATGCAAACAAAATCGGAAATTACCAACATTACCTTATTTCAAAACAGAACCTTTCTTTATTCTAACTCCTCCTCATCGTCCTCCATCGATTCACTCGCTTCACCCTGCGTCTCAATGTACTGCGTTTTGAAGTCGGTCGGTTTACGGTTCATCAGTTTGCAGATCGAATCCAGTACCGCTCGCTTCGATACTTCGTGATTAGCACGAACGCCCCAGCTAAGGAAGATGCTTTCCTCGCTCATGCCTTCCACCGATTGTTTGGTGCGTGTAACGTATGCTTGCTTTACGAACGTTTCGAACATCTTTTTTGGGTCGCCGAAGAACCGATGTTCCTGCTGCTCTTCGATGCCAATCGTTTCCAAAAAATCCCACATCAAGCTTTCGGGCACGGCTCCGTTTTTCATGAAAATGTAGCCCAATATTATGAACAGAAAGGTGTACTTTTTGCGATAGCTTTCATTCAGTTCATCAAGCGTGTTCGTCTCCAGAGTGGAGCACAAAATCATCGCCTTTTGGCCCTTGCCTTCGACGTCTATTAGTTGATAGCCATATATCTGTTGGAGAAAGATACAATGAGATTAGCATTATACAATGAGGATTGATGTTAGCTATACAACAGCGCTACCTCATGAAGAGCATCCACCACTTCCGGCATGAGTCGGTTGTAAAGACGGCTATCTCCTTTCAGGGCAATGTGACTAATATCGCTTCGTTTTATTATTGACTTGTTTATCGAGAGATTCAGTATCGTTTTTACCAAGCATGTAATAAGATGGTTTTGATCGACCTCTTGCGTTGAGTTGAGCCGATCCGCATCCGATCGTTGGCTTTGGAATTGCGATGGTCGGGGCATGGTTGTACAAATTAACTTTTCAAACAAATTGAAGTATTTAGTCAACAATTTCAAAGTAGAAATGCACTCTTACTTTTTTGGCGCGTCCTTCTCGCTCGGCACGTTAGCTTTATTTTGATTTCTACTCCGGTTTGCTTTGCTGTCATCGCCAGACATCATTCTTGTGACATTCGTTGTCATTAGTGTCAAGCTTCCTTGCTGGCCGTAAATTTTTCTCTCAATTCGTAAGCACGTACTTTCAGGTTCGCAATAAATAATTACGTTTATTTGTGTGATTGGACGGAGTTGTAACACAATTTTGCTTACGCTTTACAGATTACACAAAATGGCTTCGCTGGCAAATAAGGGATCGACGCTGGTTTCGAGTAAGTATCGGTACAACATCGCCATTGTGCGTAACCTCGCCATCGAGCGGAGCCCCCTAACAGAATGGCAGAAAAAAGGTTACATAATTATTCCATAATCACCGGGTGCAATTGTTTTGCTTTTGCTCTTCGGCAGCGCTGATGACCCAGGCTCGTCCGAAGCTGAACGTGTTCATGAAGTACGCCAAGGTGGAACTAACCCCCCCGAGCCCCGGTGACATTCCTGCCATCCGCGACGGTATTGCGCGCCTGGTCTCAGGTGCTCGCACCGGTGCCTGGAAGAATCTGACTGTTCGCGAGGCCTGGCTCAACACGCTGATCACGATGGAAGTGTGCTTCTGGTTTTATGCCGGCGAGTGCATCGGCAAGCGTCATCTGGTTGGCTACGAGGTCTAGACAGACAGGCGGTGGTGAAGAGCAAGTGCAACATGTTTTACTGGTTTGAGCGGAGTAACGGTAGAACCACAAAATTTCGGATAGAGCTGGATCGAATATCGTGTCCTGGAATAATGAAACCACAGTAATACTTATTACCCCGAAAGCACGCGTGTCTAATGCATTTTTATTTAATGGTTCACACTAGTGAGGCTGTGCTGTTGCTGAAAGCGCTGTAAATAGGAATCCCAATCGGCGATAGCTTGCTCCTGCGGCTCGAGCAGCGACCAGTTCGGAGAGGGTTTGTCGGTCGACAGCCAATTGAAGTCGTCCAGTGTGTGCCAGTTGTTGCGGGATAAGTCCAGCCCTGACTGCCGAAAGTCTTCTTCGATGTTATCGTACTGATAATTGTACCGTGCCACACGTATGCCTTTGCAATCCTCAATGATCGCTCTCGATGTCACGTTCAGATACATATCGCAGTCACGGGAACGGTGACAGCGAAGCTGCTGGCATGCCACAACAAACTTGCAACCGGTGCAATCGTCGAGAAAAATGGACCTTGCCGTCGGACCACACACAACTACGCAGTTATCCAGCTGCGCAAACTGCAACGATCCTGGATGGCCTTCGATGCGAACGAGACAGTTCTTTAGCTTTGAGGCCGTTATCGTTTGATCGTTCACCAATGCGGGTTGCAGTTCGATAAGCTCCCCCGTACGTTCGCTAAAAGTCCATTTGATGTGAGTCTCGACCGAGGAACCGGTCTTTTCTGCCTGCTGGTTCGTGTCCTCTGTGTCTTTGGCATCCTTCTCGCTAATCATTTTCACAATTTTTTTGCTTTTAAAGCCAAACTTTTTCTTCGGCAACAGCTCATTTCGCAGCGTGTCAAGCAGTTTGCTCAGCTCGTTGATCGTGTTCTGACACACCTTGATGCGATACTCGTTCAGAAAGAAGGTTGACGAAGAGAGGTATCGCTGCAGGTCGTAGATCTCGTTCTGACAGTCGGCAAACACCTTCGCCTTCTGGTCGCTGACGCCCACGCCTTCCAGTGTGTTCCGGATCAGCTTGACCTTCTCATCGAACGAAAGTTCAAAGTATTGCAACGCTTCCGTACTTTCTGCATCTTTTTGTCGTTCTAATTTCGCTGCCTGTATGTGCAGTTCCCGTTCCTTGTGCCGTCGGTTCAGTATCTCGGTAATCTTCTCCTTGCCATTCAGTGCTCCACCATCGATTAGCTCTTCCATCGTGAGTATGGGTGTGTCTTATTATTCGCTCTTTTTCTTCAGATAAATCGGTTCCTCGTAACTGGCTTGTTGAAGTTTCTTCATAAACAGTGCCTTTTTGCTCTTTTCGTCACTTTCCACGCTCGAATACCGGAACTGATTTAGCTTATCTTCGCTCGGTTTGGTCAGCTCCAGCAGGCCGTATCCGACTCCACCGAAGATTGTTAGATACACTACAGATTTAACCCAAACATACATCTCTCGCAAAAGGGGGGCACAATGACGGCGACGACAATGGGAGGAAGGTCTGCTACTACTTCTTCGTCACCTGCTGTTCCTGCTGCCAAATGTTTTCGTCGTACGTGCGTATGGTTTTGTCACTACCGAGTGTTTCGCCCAGCTGGTAGTAAGCTTCCAAAATGCTCGGATAGTTTTCCTTCACGTAGTACCGGAACTCTGCAGCGCCGGGAGAGAAAGTTTGGGCTTTGTGAAAAACAAATACCAAAAGGCCTACGAGCACCCTACCCACTCACCACGATTTGTGTTCAGTCTGTACCAGCCTGCGTACGACACGGCAAACAGAAGTGCTTCGACGACAATCAGCGTTTTGGCAGAGGTTTTGATGATTTTCTTGTACCCTGGGCGGGCTTTCTTCTGTAGCATATTAGATAATACACGGGCAAATTGTGAAAGTTTTTACCAGATGTTTATTTCACAAAATTGTTCATCACGAAGAATCACGTCACTTGGTAACAAAGTGTATAGAAATCAAGGTAGGGTTTTCTACTGCAGGAGATCTCGAGAAACTCGAGTTTCGCATTCTCAGCTGTCATTTTCGCACAATGGTCGCTGGTGGAGCGAACAAGGTACAGTGCTGGACAACAAATATGCACTGCTTGGATGTGCATCACAAATACCGTAGCAGTACAAAAATCTGGTGAACAAGCGTGATTTGAAAGTGGACAATCGTGATCTTAGCATGCGGTGATATAGAATATTTGTCCAATGCCCAATGACCGTAGGCTGTTTAATCGTAGTTCAATCATAAGCGTCATTGGCCCGTTCACAGTTGAACTGTTTAATAGATGTTCAGGATAATCGATGGATAGCAGCAGCTATTCATTATGGTAGTCACCATTATTCCGACAGGACATACCGCCATGAAACTTGCTACGCTCCTCTGCGCCTCCTCCTATACGCTGGGGAACACGCTGTTATGTAAGTAAATATTAATTTCCTCATACATCATTTGTCATCATCATCATCAACCAAAAACTGATTTAGAGGGTTCTTGATTGTTACAAAACGTTCAATATAACAAACAAATGATAAACACTATCGTGTGTGATAAGTGTGAACAGCAACCACTCCTGAGTAAATTTGCATTTCCTGTTTATTGCTCGTGATTATATTGTTGCATTTCAAGTATGGTTTGGTTTTCTAGCCTGCCCCAGCCAACTTAGAAGCTATAGAAAACACAAATTATGAATATAACGCAATACACAACAAAGGACAGGCGGTTTAGCACCAGCCCGAACTTGTTCCACTCGTGATCGACGCTGCTCTCGATCGTCACATTACCCTTGTCGCTGAAGCTAAAGTGTTTCTTGCCGACGCCCAAGAACGGTCCAACGCAGCCTGCCAATCGTTTCAGCATGTTCGGCAAACTCTGCTGATGCTTCGGTTTCGACAAGTTCATCACAATCACAGAGATGATCGTACTGAACGCGGTTAGCAGGAGCGTGTTGCTGAAGAATATGACAATCAGTGGCGTGTGGCCAGAGATGGCAGGCAGCTGCTGGGCAAAATACACCAGATAGATCGTAACCATCAGCGCCAGTATACCGTTGGTGATGATACGTTCGCCTGCGTCCAGCGGGAGCCAAAATACGGACAGCGCCAGTATCATGATGACCAGTGCCGGTATGATCACGATAGCCCGATGCGTATCGGACTGACGCTGCAGCGTCACGTTGTACGTTACGTCGATGTACGGTTCCGTGCAGCATGGATAGAAGCGGGTGTTGCGCTCGACTCCGATTTTGGCAATCTTCCACTCGGAGTTGCTAACCAGTGTTTCAATCTGCACGAGAGAAAACGAACTTCAGGACTTTTGCTCTCGATAATCACGCTCTTCAAACTTACCTGAGGCTCGCTACCGAGGGTCAGATTCAGCATGTATCCATCAAATGTCCAGGATCCAATTTTCAAAATACATTTCTGGTAGTCGAAAGGCCAAAAGCGCATATTGAGCTCGCAGAATGCATGGTACTCGGTCGGTGGAACCCACAGGACCTTTCCCTCACTGTACACCAGCACGTTCGTGTCGCCGTAGTGATGCTGGTCCGAACCGCCGGCATTGTTGTACAGCACCACATCCGGTCGCCACACGATCGTCGGATCCCAACGGACAACGTTCAAATTGCCATAGTTGGCAGGATTCCACGTAAGTTTGGGATCGTTCCAGGACTGAAAGTACAAACGAGAAATCAGTTTTTCTGTTAGTTTGAAATACACCAGCGACTCCGAAGTCGTCGATCGCGTTGGAGTCCGAGTTGACAGAATGAGTCGATCTATGTTTGCTCGTAAGTACGTTTTATTCAGACATCATTAAAAGTATAGATCTAGCATTAGGGTAAATATTATAACGTATATAGCGAAGACAATTCGCTCCAACAGTGTGACGAACAGCAACCAGTCCTGCTGTGGTGTATCAGTTCCACTATCCCGACTAGAAGATAGTACTTCATCCAGACCATTGCCCACTTCCTGTGCATCTGTCAACGTTTCACACATTTCGTCACCGATACATTTCTGAAATGAGTTCAAAATAATTAGATCGAAGAATTCAGGCAATCAAGATTTGATCTATCCCTTACCTTGTCGGTTGCGCTCATCGATATCATAGCAGCGATCAGCTCGAACGTGATCAACTTCTTCAGTGCGGGATGTAATGGCTTTTTCGAGTTCGCTTTAACCACACACTCGAACAGTACGGTCATCAGCAAGCAAAACCCGGACATGTACAAACTTTGGCTGTAAAATAACACTATTGAGGGTAACAAAACAAAGGGCAAACGTTTAGTGATAAGGTAATAAGGCTCTACTTAGTACAATCACTTACCAACGGACGGTGTGCTGGTTGTGTAGTACGAAATGTATTCGTTAAAGTGTATCAAAAACATGGCACTGATCAGCACATTGATTGCACTCAGAGTGAGCTTTTCCGCACAGTTCGGTGGCAGCCAAAAGCTGAGTAAATTCATCAGGATCAGTATACAGGCCGGTGCGGTAATGGTGCTTCTATAGATGCCACTGTTTCGCTTGAGCTCCACCCGCAGATGGGTGCCACGGTGTTGCGGATTTTCGTGCACATCGATAATCGTATGTGTTTCCAGCGACATGTTCATGACGGTCCACATGGTTCCTTGTGTTATTTCGTACTGTGGAATGGTATGAAAGGAATTCTTTTTATTTTTTTTTAAAGGAAAATCATTATTGATTACCACCATACCTTTAACATCTTCACATGCATTTCCATTCCGTCCACCTCAGCCCAAGGGGAAAAAAGCATCCTGCATTGCTGCGTGTCAAATGGCCACTTTTGCCACTGGATCGTACATTTGCTCTGCTGTTGCAATGCATTCGTGTACTCCAGCATACCGTTGCTGCTAACCTTAACCAATGGTCCCGTTTCGTCAAGCGTTGGTTGCCAGATGGAGGATTGATTAAGGTACAATTGCGTCACGTTACCGTGCAGCAGCGGTTCCCAGGCAAGTCGGGCGTCGTACCATTTCTACAAAGAGGTACCAATTATTGATTAACCAATCATTCGCTGATTGAGGGTTTATTATTATTCCTAAATTCTTCAAACAACATCCATCGTACCATGCAGTCATTGCCAAGTGCTCGATCATGCTCCTTATAGTTTGTAAAGAGATGCTTTAAAATAAAGCAAAAAAAAACTTACACTTTTGTGGTTGTGGAGCTAAACTTTTTAATTTTCAACCAATTACTTTCACAGTATTATTCATTTGAAAAAAAAAAACAGTTTTATTTTTTTTGTTACATTTTCGATCGTTACTTACAAACTTCATCCATCCGTACACCGACAGGGTGGATTTAATTTCGTTTATCTCCACGTGTGTGATGGTGATGCTGTAAATGGAAAACCAAAATTCAGTTAAAGCATCGAGCACACCGGATTAGCTGGATAGGCTTCATTGTTTATTAACGGACCTTGTCTCCACTGTCGTCACGTTGTAGTGTTGCGAGGGACGAATGGATGGATCGTAACCTTTCAACAGGTCCTTTTTCAGCGTATCCGTCCAGGTTGGTGCCCACACAGCAGGCACTTCTGAAAGAGCATGTTCTCAATGCGTTAATCATCTTCGTCTAACCTCGATCACTTCGATTTGTAAGATCATCATTACATTTTCGCCGCAAATCCCTCATTTACCTACTTTGCACGATCAGAATCGTCAGGATCTCAACTGCTTAAAAGCTATATTGCAAATTAATATACAATTGCTATCAGAAAGATCTTCAGTTAAAATGATATGTCAAACCGCCCTGATCAGTGGTGTATTAACCTGAGGGAGGACTTTGCCCAGTTCATGCGTGACCTTCATGTCTGATCAAGCGATTCATGGTCAAACGCTTTCTGCTAACTTCTATACAGGGATCGGCGCACATCAACATCATGGTCCCTATTGCTGGTACATTCAATTGGGGCAGGATTTAATCGAGCAATAACTACGGCTATGATCATACTGAAAGAAGTCACCCATTGTCAGTTGGATGCGCATCTCTTTCGCCAACGATGACTTATGATTTTGGGGTTCAATTGAGTCCACTTAAGGACAGGTGCCTATTATCAACCGCTTGTCCATTTCTTGAGCACAACAATGAGGGGATCACTTAACGCAGCTGGAGATTCAGAAAGTGTTCAGTAGGCTTAGAGTTTTTATTCGCCTTGCGCATTATTTTCGGGGCTTTTAAGTCACTCTCCCCTTGATTTCTTTGAAGAATAAAAAAAAGACCTAAGATACTGGAGCAAAGTCCTTATTTTTTATAAAATACTTTGTTTTTTTTTTTTGTGGAATTGATGAAATCGACTAAAATCACATTACTTACCACCTTGACCCACCACCTGGCCCAGTGTAACTGAAACCAGCACAATCAATGCCACGCACATGCACTTTCCCATCTTGTGGGCCAATTTTTGTTTTATCTGACGACCACTTCAAGATTTTGCTGTGCGGTCAGCAACTTGCTCTGCTGGTTGCTCTCTTTTTGAACTTTTTTCCTTATCACCAACCAAGAACCTATTAATAGAGATATCATACACACACACACCAGGGTTCTTGCACACACACAAACACTATCTGGAACACACGACACACTCGGCCGGACAACTCGGCACCAACTGAGCTTCGGCCACGGTCCGGAGGATGGTTTTATGCCTTCCGGGCGGAGTGCAGAGCATTAAAATCACATAACACACAATTCATGCCACGGCCGTTTTGTTTGTTTGTGGCCCGGGAGAGTTGATAAAAAGTGCCGCACAGGACCGTGCGTGTGTGTGTGTGTATGTTATAGCATATCGCCAGCGGTTAGAATTGTTGCCGTTGTGCTGGATACATTTTTTGCCACGATTGTGTTGGGTGCCTGGATTGGTATTCACTACGACAAAAAGTCCCTTCCCCGGAGACAGACATACACGAGATTTGCGTGAGACATGTTGGGATCTCTTACTGCAATCAGGTCCTTAAGAATTGTAGCTGTTTAGAGAAGCAATTAGATGACACTTCCCATAGTTGGATGCTTTGAGGTAATTGATTTACGGGCTGCTAGAATTCGGATGCGATCTGGACGCTAACAAAAAGCAGTCGATTTGAATAGATGGAACAGGGAGAGGGTGAAAGAGAGAGAGAGAGAATGAGAGTGATAGAGTAACCCCATTCAACCCACGGCGAAATCCAAACAATCACCAAGGGAGAAATATGCTTTTGTGTTGGACGTTTGCGCGATTGCATGTGGGACGCGGGAAACGATCAGAAACATTCGTGACCGGGCAGTGGTTTAGCTCGGCTGACCTTTTTATCTTCGGGACGACATTATGCACATCTATTGAGCGAAAGGGGTAGTGGAAGTATGAGGGAGGAGGCCATTTAGCCGCGTGCAATATCCTCGTGGTACGCGTGCTGCTGCTGCCGCTGTTGGACCAGTGCCGATTTGATTAGTTCGCCGTCACAACACGCCTGCTTTGATGTTTTGTCGAGCAAAGGGGTTGGCTCGTGATTGCTGCACTATAGTGTCGCCCGGAAGATGTTAATAGCAGGTGGAAATGAAGCGTTAATGTAAAAAGCAGCAACACGTGTTTGCGCGCGCAAATAGGTATATCGAGAGGTTTTTTTTTTTTTGATGGGTTTTGTTGGTTGAAGGATACATATTTTATATTTTCTACACAAAATAAAACGTGTATAGGGTAGAAACATGCTCTTACACCTACGGTACTTCACTTCACAAATATCGTAATTATTGGGTAATATCATCGGTATTAGCATCTCTGAGGACTACGAAACGAATGGGCGATTTGTATGGAACTAGCGC